>JAWWMW010077174.1:0-13354 GCA_035048345.1 Echeveria elegans
ATCATCATCATCATCATCATCATCATCATCATCATCATCATCATCATCATCATCATCATCATCATCATCATCATCATATGTGAAACAAAGTAAACTGAGACATGAAGTATCACAAGAAATCAACACAATCCAGATCAAAAAAACTAACAAAAGTGCAAAATTGAAACTAAGAAACCCTAAGTTACCCGTGAATCAACCAAGGGATGAGAAATGGCTAATCAGACAAACGTTTTCTATCTTTTCCAAGAGAGTTATTGTTCAATGATATTTTTGTCATTTTTTCCCGCTCATTTTTCAAGTAAAATAAACCGATAACTTGAGCCTCCGCTAAACCTTTTTAAAATCAGTCAAATTCGATTGCTATTTGTTGCTTGTGGATTGAATTCCATTGCGATGTCCACCACCTCTGGCGCTATTGTTTCCTCAGAATGGATGGCTTCTGCTCCTCCTTCTCTCGCCAAGAATTGGACCATCCTATCTCCGCCACAGGTTGATTTCATTTTTGTTTTAGATTTGTCTTAAATGTTGAGTTTATGCGGCTAGATTGAACTGGCTTTGCCAATCGAGTGGTGGTCAAGTCGTAAAGACACTTGCTCTTAAACTAAAGGTTTAACAGTTCAATCCCATCAATGGCACCAAGGGATAGGTGTGAAACTCATGATCCTCTTTTAAAAAAATAAACAAATAAAAAAAAGGAAAAAAAGAAGAAGATTGAACTGGCGAAAATGCTAGTGGAAATGTGGCAAAGTCATCTCTCTTTTTCTTTTTTTGAAAATCAAGCATTTGTGTCGTCATAAAAGATCCCATAATAACCGGTGCGCTTGTACGCAGATATATTATCTATGCAATCGGTCGGAAGCCTATAAATAAGGGGACAGTCATCTTCGTCTTGAGGGCAAAAAAAATACATATTTTTACTCTACCTTGCTCAAGACTAATAGTTGAGGCCCGAGAGAGGCCAGCAACGAACATGATTTCCTCATTCTTTCGACTGGTATATGCAATACTCATCGCAGTATGGGGGCAAAGTCATCTATTCCAGCAGTGACCAGATCCAGGGGTTGAAGATCACGAGAAGATTGCTTTTTTCAATCAGGACAGAATGCATGTTGCTTTTTTTCCATCAGTTCTTCCTGTACATCTACACCAGTTATACATGTTTATCTTTGAAGATTAAAATTGGAGGTCTAGAAGTTGGATCTTAGTTTTAGGTCAAGTTAGAAATTTCCGCAAAACTTCAATTTTCTCAATTCGTGCAAAATCTTGACCGAACTTAATTAGGAAACAACCTATTCTAACGGAACGGTGAGTTTTTGAGGAAACCGGCGAATCGCAGGAGAAAAACCTCGGAGCCCCGATGCGAGGACGCTCGGCCCAAGATTCCACTAATACAAGCCTAAACCGACTAAACAAGCTACACAACGTTCAAGATCAAATAATACACACAACAAGATGTTAAATGAGGCTAAGAAACTTCTTTGTATGAGTAACAGTCCGCCGCAGTCGGCGTTGACAGAGGATGCGCTCCGCTTGGCTTCAAGAAGACCACCAGTCTTCACCAGGCTTCAATCAAACGATCTTCTAATTCAATCCTCTTCAGAGAACAACGGTGAACGATTGAAGAGCAGCTTGCATGTTTAAATCGCCTCGAACACAAAAGCCCCAATTTTGATTTCTGGTAAACTCGTAACCCTAGCTTTTGGGAAGAAGGGTGAATTTTATACTGTTACGAGATGGAACTTCGGGGAAGATTCTGCAATTACCTGAAAATTGTAATAGTTTAAATACGAGATTAGGCGCCAAAATTCCATTTTACAACATTCACAAACTGATTTTCTGTAAAACGAATTTGAGATCAAACCGATCACAGCGATCAGAATTCACAGCTTCACAGTTGTTCCTTGCGAGCTCCGGCGAACTCCTATCAAGTGGTATCAGACGTCATCGTTCCTTGGATCATGAAGAAAACATGATCGAATGTTCCGCAGGATCCAATAGATGAAGCGGAGGATGCAGGACGGAACTTTGGATTGGAAATTGACAACCTACGCACCGAGATGATTGGCATCAAGGATCATAATGAGATAATGGACAAAAAGATGGACGCGCTGCTGATAATGATGAAATCGTTTACTCACCAGAAGGAGCCGATGCTTCATCAGGAGATCAGAGAGTTCTCTGCATCGAAGTCAGGTACTTCTGAACCTCCACCTAATAATGACTTTGAGCATCCACCGATTTTACCTGCTGTGGTTTAGCGCACGGCGAACACGCCATCCGTCCGTTTAACTCGCCTGGAATTTCCACGATTTTCTGGTGTTGGAGTTAAGATTTGGTTGTACAAGTGTGATCAGATCTTTGCATTAGAAAATACTGAAGAATACCGAAATATTCAAATGGCTTCTATTCACCTGGATGACTTGGCTGCTTATTGGCATGAATCACTGCAATTTGTTGCGGGAGGAGGCAAGATCCTTTCCAGTTGGTCTTGTTACAAGCAGGAACTGCTTAAACGTTTTGGTGACGTTCTTGATGATCCTATGTCAGAGTTGGCATCATTAAAGGAAAATGATGGAATCTTAGCTTACACAGACAAGTTCGACTATTTGCGGACTAGAGTAAGATAACCTGAAGATTATTTGATCAGCTTACACTTGAACGGATTGAGATATGATACTCAGATGCATGTGCGAATGTTTGATCCACAAACTGTGCGCCAATGCTTTTCGCTGGGTCGCCTTTATGAATCTGCTCATCCTAAAGCGGTGTATCCAGGGAGTACAAGCAAAATCAGACCACAAGCTACAATACCTGCTTCCATTGCAAATACACCACAATTATTAGCACCACCAGTTCAAAAGGTTTTTCCATCTCAGCCACAAAATCAACTCAGAAAACAGCTAAATCCTGAGGAAAAAGCTGCTAAAATGGCTAAGGGGCTGTGTTTTTTGGGCGATGAAAGGTATTCTCCTGCACATTTTAAAGCTGCTCATAGAGGAGGTCAGCTATTTTGGATTGAGAATGTGGAGGAAGAGACATATATGAGAGGCAGTTCGCAGGACAGGTATGAGAGGAATGAAGAGGACATACCTCCCATTCACATTTCCCTTAATGCCATGACTGGGAATGACGATTGTCCGACCATAAGAGTTAAAGGTTATTGTGGCAAGATACCTATCTTTGTCTTTCCGAATTCGGGCAGTACTCATAACTTTCTTGACGAGAAAGTAGCACGAAAACTGGGCTGCAAAATAGAAGAGTCTACATGTAAGACTGTGGCAGTCGCAAATGGTTCTAAAATTCCAGTTATGGGAATTATAAAAAAAATTACTAGGAGTTCCAAGGGGTGCAATTTTCTTCTGACATTCGGATTCTCCGTTTTGATGGCCGTGACATGGTGTTGGGAGTGCAATGGTTCCAAACACTGGGTGTGATGTCCTGGAATTTTGACATGGGCACTACGTCTTTCATGGTTAACAATAGGAAATTGGTTTTGCGGGGCATCAAGTCGGGCTCTATTAAAGAAGCAAAAGCAAAAAAGCTGAATAAAATGTTTTTCGAACCTGTTTCCATCTCTTTGATATCTGCTATCTCGAATACTGAAGAAGATGACAGTGCTTTAGTGAAAGGACATTGTCCAGCTACTACCTGTCCGGAGATAAACCAGTTATTACAGCAGTTCCGCAGTCTTTTTGGGGATCCTACTGGACTACCACCTAAAAGGTACTTACATGATCACCAGATTCCCCTATTGGATGGCACCAAACCTGTGAATCAGAGGCCTTATCGTTATTCCGTGCAACAAAAAAATGAAATTGATAAAATTGTTAAGAGCATGCTGCAGGGTGGTATAATTCAGAATAATCGCGGTGAATTTGCTTCTCCTGTTGTATTGGTAAAAAAGAAAGATGGTACCTGGAGATTATGCATAGATTACCGGTTACTGAATGCTGCTACAATCAAGGACACATTTCTCATACCCTTAATTGATGATTTGATGGATGAACTTGGAGGTTCCACTATTTTTTCAAAGATTGATCTGCGTTCAGGATATCATCAAGTCAGAATGGCTGATTTTGACATTCATAAGGCGACATTTAAAACACATTCATGGCATTTTGAATATTTGGTAATGTCATTCGGCCTTACCAATGCTCCAGCAACATTTCAACACTTAATGAATTTAGTATTTCAACAGTACATGCGCAAGTTCGTACTGGTTTTCTTTGATGATATTTGGTATACAGTGCTGACCTGCCGGCCCATTTGCTGCATCTAGAAATTGTTTTAACTGAAATGAGGAACAATTCATTACTAGCAAAACTGAGTAAGTGTGAGTTTGCTTGTGAAAAAGTAGAGTACATGGGCCATTTTATTTCCAGACAGGGTGTTTCTACTGACCCAACCAAGATAGAAGCATTTGCTAAATGGCCAACTCCTTCGTCTGTCAAGGAGTTGAGAGGGTTTTGGGTTTATCAGGATATTACAGAAGATTTGTAAAGGATTATGGAGCTATAGCAAGGCCTCTTACCTCACTGTTGAAGAAGGATAATTTCTTCTGGTCTTCTAAAGCTGATGCAGCTTTTGTAGCTTTAAAAAAGTCCCTATGCTCTACACCAGTTCTGGTTTTACCAGATTTCTCTAAACAATTTGTGGTAGAAATTGATGCTTGCTCTTTTGGAATAGGGGCAGTGCTGATGCAAGACGCTCATCCTCTGGCATACATCAGTAAACACCTGAAAGGGAAACAATTAGCATTATCCATCTATGAAAAGGAGCTTTTGGCTGTTATTTTTGCTATTCAGAAATGGAGGCACTATTTACTCAGCTCACATTTTATAATCAGGACTGATCAACGCAGTCTAAAGTACTTGTTAGAGCAGAGACTTAATACTCCAATTCAACAACAACTATTACCTAAACTGTTGGAGTTTTCTTATGAAATTCAATATAAGGAGGGGAAAGAGAACTTAGCTGCTGACGCTTTGTCTCGAGTTCGGAGCATGGACATCTGTGCTATGCATTTGTCCAATATTGACTCTGATATGCTATGCAGAATTCAGGCATGTTACACAACAGATCCTAACTTGAAGGCTATTATTACTCTACTTCAGTCTAATCATGCTGCAAAGAAATATTATACATGGCAGAATTCATTATTTCATAGAAAAGGAAGATTGGTGATTGGTAAAGATGAAGCTCTAAAGAATGATATCCTTAATTGGTTACATTCTTCACCTACGGCAGGGCACTCAGGGCGAACCAAATATGATACAACAGCTTCACCTGGCCTTTTACAGCCACTTCCAATCCCTAATGCTATTTGGGAGGACATTTCAATGGACTCTATTACGGGCTTACCTCTATCTTTTGGGAAGTCAGTAATATTGGTAGTGGTCGACAGGCTGAGCAAGATTTCTCATTTTATATCTCTACGCCATCCCTTTACTGCTCTTATTGCAGCTCAGACATTTCTTGATAATGTCTTTAAGCTACACGGTTGCCCCAAGATGATTACTTCTGATAGGGATCCAATATTCATCAGTGAATTCTAGAAAGAGTTATGGATTACAAGGAGTTCAGCTTAACATGTCTACTGCATATCATCCCAGAGTGATGGACAAACTGAAGTTGTAAATCGTTGTCTAGAGAGTTACCTAAGATGTATATGCTCGGAGAAATCACATCTTTGGAGTAAATACTTACCATTGGCGGAATGGTGGTTTAACACCTCCTTTCATTCGGCAATGGGTATAACTCCTTATGAAGCAATGTATGACATTTCACCACCAATTCACCTTCCATATTTGCCTGGTGAATCCAAAGTTCCTGCAGTAGCCATGAGCTTAGCGGAAAGGGACGAGATGATAAAGTTACTCAAGTTTCATCTACGTAGAGCTCAAGACAGGATGATTTCGCAAGCTAACAAGCATCATTCCGACAGGCAATTTGCTATGGGCGATTACGTTTTACTCAAATTACACCCGTACAAACAATCAAACTTGACTAGCAGGGTTAACCATAAGTTGTCTCCTAAGTTCTATGGACCCTATGAGGTAATTGCCAAAGTGGGAATGGTGGCGTACAAGCTGAAATTACCTGAGGATTCACGAATTCATCCAGTGTTCCATGTCTCTCAACTGAAGAAGTTTGAAGGTCCCGTTTCCGCAATTGTGCAAATACCGGCTTCTGTCGAGGAGGGACGGAGTCCGATAGCAATTGTGGACCGCAGACTCATCAATAACAAGGGGAAAGCGGCCGTCCAAGTGCTGATTCAATGGAAAGACAAGCCAGCCGAAGAAGCGACATGGGAGCTGTTGGCCGACGTCGAGCGAGCTTATCCCGATTTCAAACCTTGAGGACAAGGTTTTTTTTGGGGGGGGGGGGAAGTTTTGTAACGAGATGGAACTTCGGGGAAGATTCTACAATTACCTGAAAGTTGTAATAGTTTAAATACGAGATTAGGCGCCAAAATTCCATTTTACAACATTCACAAACTGATTTTCTGTAAAACGAATTTGAGATCAAACCGATCACAGCGATCGGAATTCACAGCTTCACCGTTGTTCCTTGCGAGCTCCGGCGAACTCCTATCATATACTGATACGGAACGACGTCGCGTCGTGAGGTGCATTGCCTTTTCAAATGTTAGACGACATCGTCTGGGCGAGCGCGAGCCTCCTTTTCAAATGATTTCCACTTCCAGCAATGGCAGGAGAGTTACAAGAAAGTGTACATGCATCCGGAGGAGGCAGAGAGGTGACTTGTGCACTTTAAATCCGATTTGAAGTACGTGATGGATAAGAACTCGAAGAGAGGAGGGGTTGGCTTGTCCAAACATGTTGTGGGGTTGAAAAAGTTTGCAGACATGAGCAACGAGGAGTTCAGGCATAAGTACTTGTCTAAGGTCAGGAGGCCTGCAAGCCAGTTGAGAAGGGAAATGAGGTCAGCTCATGAACAAGAAACACTGAAAGTTTTGTCATGTGATGGGGCTGTGACTGGTGTCAAGGATCAAGGAGTGTGTGGTATGTCATTCACATATGATAAAGTATATACCGTATCAGTTTTCTAGCTTCTGATAATTTTTCCATCTGGGCTTATGCGCGACATGAATGTGATTGCCTTCTAATCAGGGAGCTGCCGGTCTTTTTCTTCCACCGGCCCCATGGAAGGGATCAACAAGACTGTGACTGGGGATCTAATTAGTCTCTCGGAGCAGGAGCTAGTGGATTGTGATTCAACAAATGATGATTGTGAGGGGGTTACATGGATTATGAATTTGAATGGGTCGTAAGCAATGGTGGGATCGATACAAAGGTGTATTATCCTTATACCGGCGAGGATGGTACTTGTAAGTTGTAACACAACTAAGGTCCTTATGCTCTGATTTATGGCAGCGTTTCCAGGATTGTCATTGGAGCAGCCACTCTTTAAACATCTCAGCAGTTGGCAATTATCTGTAAAGAAAATGCAGCTAGTCCATTCTTCCTCTTCAGCCCATTGAAACGCCTTCAATAATGCCATTATTTCAGCTTGGAAAGGAGAGTTTGCACTCAAAAACTTACCCCATCGAGCTAATACAACAGAACCATTTTTAGATTTTACATAACAACCGAAACCAGCTTGATGAGTTTCCTTAACCCATGATGCATCATAGAATATGGAAATTGTAAACTCTTTTGAATTCATCCAACTGAACCCATCATCAGAATCTATAACAACGAATCTGAATCCAGATTGAGAAATATTTGAGACCATCAATTCAGTTTTAAGTGCTGCCCCTTGTAAATCAAGACATTTATGATCGTGTATTTTTGAATTGCGGCAGTACCAAATCATATAAGCACCATATAGGACCAGAACTAATCTTTCTGAATTTAATTTATCAAAGCAATGTCACAACCAGTCACCCATGTCACAGCAGCTCCATTGAAAAATAATTTCATCAATATTTAACACTCTCCAAAAAGCTTTAACCCACCAACAATCCAAATAACCATGTGCTGCAGATTCATGTGGATACTGACAGAAACAACACTTTAGATTAGAGTCGCATCCTTTTTTCTTCAAGTTAAGTCCAACCGGTACAAAATTATGATATAGCCTCCACACAATGATTTTTATTTTTTCCTGAACCTTTAAACGCGATAACTTTTTCCAAAAGAATAACATCTTGGAGTTATCTGAAGATTCACCTCTGCAATCTTTAATCCTTGCTTCAGAATTTTGATGCATAATAGAGTAAGCTGATTGGACTGAGAACATCCCAGTAATATTACCCAACCATACAGGTTCTTGATTTTCATTAAATGCAAACCAATTCTTCAATCCCATACCAGCTCTCCATATGCCTTTCCATATTTGTGATGAATTCGTATGTAATGAAGAAGAGAGCAGATCCTCATTTCTAAAATACTTAGACTTCATCACTCTAGAATTTAAGGATAAAGGATTATCTAATATTCTCCAAAATTGTTTTGCTAAAAAAACATCATTCATCAAAGACAAATCCATAAATTCATACCACCTTCAGACTTAACCTTATACAACAGTTTTTTGTCTGTCCGGTGGATAACTCTTTTCCCATCAGTCGACCACCAAAATTTTAGCATTATAGCAGATAGTCTTTTACAAAGGGACTAGGGAACCTTCCAGCACATCATTATGTATTGAGGTAAAGCCTGCAAAACTGATTTGATAAGAACTTCCCTACCTGCCGCAGACAAAAGCTTTTTGTTCCAACCTAACACCTTCTGCCATGTACGCTCAACCAAGTACTGAAACATCTCACTCTTTTTATTTCCAGCACAAAGAGGCATTCCCAAATATTTTTAATGAGACGAAATTTGAATGACAGTCATGGTTTCAGTAAAGAAATTACGAAAACTGTCTGGGACATTTGGGCTAAAGACAACTTCAGACTTACCAAAATAAACACGCTGACCTGAAATAAATTGGTAGTCATCCAAGCATTTTTTGAGAGTCATAACATTATTGAAATTTGCCTTCATAAAAAATATACTATCATCTGCAAAAAAGAGATGAGAGATTGCTGGTGCACCATTGTTGATGCTAATACCCTGCAACTGATTAAGTTCCTTCAAATGATGGAAAGTCCTTGACAACCACTCTGAACAAATTAGAAAAAGATATCGAGATAAAGGATCTCCCTGACGCATACCTTTCTTTGGACTAAATTTATCAGTAAGGATACTGTTGAGCTTTACTTGATAGCTAACCGTAGTAACACAAGCCATTACCATTCTTACCCAAGCTGTTGGGAAACCGAGCTGTAATTGCATAAGTTCAATAAAATCCCAGTCAGCACGATCATAAGCCTTGCTCATATCTATTTTAAGAGAAATAACTCCATTCTTCTGTAATTTTCGAGACTTGCTATAATGAGCAAGCTCATGTGCCAATAAGAAAATATCAGAAATCATTCTTCCCGGTATGAATGCACTTTGAGTTTCAGAAATAACTTCAGGTAATATTGTTTTTAGACGATTAGCTAACACTTTTGAAATAATTTTGCTTACCACATTGCACAATGATATAAGCCGAAAATTATCCAAAGTTTTGACTCTTGCAGTCTTTGGTATTAGTGTTATCACCGTTTCCTTAATCCCCTCATCCAATAAACCATTGATTAACATTCTGAGAACATGTTGAGCAACTGTCATTCCCACTGAATTCCAGCACTTCTGATAGAAACATGCTGAAAAACCATCAGGTCTTGGAGCTTTTGAAGGATCCATCTGAAAAACTACATTTTTAATTTCTAAAGCATTGAAAGGTTCTGATAACCTGACTTTAGAATCATCAGAAACTGATTCAGTGATATGGTGCAAATAATTACTCCACTGGAAAGGCATGATAACCCTGGACTCTTCAAAAATTCCTCTAAAATGAGTAAGAATTAGTCTTTGAATACCATCCTCATCGTTTACAATACTACCATTTGAGTTTTGAAGTTCCTGAATATAGTTAGATTTCCTCCGAAAAGATGCTGTAGCATGAAAAAACCTTGTATTCTTGTCACCCTCTTTTAGCCATTTGCACCGTGATCTTTGTTTCCAAATCAGTTCTTCTCTAAAACACCATTCATTTATAGTTCCTTGAATTTTTTGTTCTGCTGCTATTGCATCCTGATTTCTCTCCTTCTGTCTCACCATATATAATTCTTTCCTTGGCTTAATCAAGTTACTGTTAACTGACCCAACTGAATTTTTATTCCATTTGGATAATTTCTTTGCACATGCCTGCAATATATCTTTAATAGAGCTGAGTTCTGCTGACACTTCTGTCCAAATTGACTTCCCCTTATCCCCAAAATCTGCACATCTCAACTACATTGGTTCAAATCTAAAAATATTAGTTCTCCTTTTTGATTGATACCCTGACAAGTCAGCTAGTAATAGATGATGATCCGAGGTGACAGTAGGAATATGGGTTATAGATGCTGCAGAAAAGTTTTGAATCCAGCTTCCACAAGCCAAAGCCATATCCAACCTTGCCCGAGTCTCCATATGTCCCATTCGCCTATTAGAGAAAGTATGAGGATTACCTGTGAATCTTAAGTCATTCAGGCAACAGTATTGAATCGTTTCTCTAAACTTAACCATCTGCCATTCTTCTTTAATCCTTCCACTCTTCCTTTCCCATGAAAGACATACCTCATTAAAATCTCCCATCAATAACCAAGGATTTATTGAAAAAGAAGCAAGTTGTCTCAATAAGTTCCAGGAATTTTGTTTAAATTGGTTGTAAGGGCTCCCATAAAATAATGTAAAATGGAATGATGATGAGCTGAATAATTTAAAATCTGAATATTTGTGTCCTCAGTCCACCACAATGAAAACCCTCCTGCAATTCCCACTCTAGCAACAACTAAACCATTCGTATAACCTAACTTATATCGAATGTAATCCAGTTTAGGCTTCGCATCTTAGTCTCAATTAGTCCAACTACCTTGGGCCTATAATACCTCACTAAACTAGTGAGTTCTCGAACTGCACGAGGAGCACCCAATCCTCGACAGTTCCACACAAATATTTTCATTGTTTCCGGCGGGGTTGCTCCGCAACCACCATCGATACGGCATCACTGCTAACATGACCCTCTTCAATTTCCACGTCCAGCAAATCATACTCATCCCCAAAATTTAAAAAAGCAGAGGAAGTTTTCAGCATTAGGTTACCTCTCTCTTTTTATTTTGACCTTGGTCCTGTTTAATTCACATCCTCTTTTTCCAATTCCTTTATTATGTATCCCCGGCAAACTATCCTCAGCAATTCCTTTTCCTCTTTCAATCGTTCGTCGGCCTACTGATTGCTTCATATTCTCATAAGCGAAATGAGACTTAAGCCTTTCGCTTTTGCTAACAGTAGATTCTGAACTGTATTTACCGCTGTATCTTTTAAAAACTGATTTGTGCTCAAATTCTGTAGCCCAGTTAGTCTGGTCCATCTCCATAATTTGAAAACCCTCTTGGCATACAATGTCTCTTTGTAACTGATTTAACATAGTTTGGTTATCTGGTAAATCAATGTTAACTTCCATTTCATTACAAACCTCTTCTCTGACATCCAAACGTTGCTTTACAGGTGCCGATTCAAACTCAGTGGTAACTGCCTGTCGCATCGTTTCAGACTCTTCACACTGATTGACTGATTCATTCCGGCATCACCACCATATGATTTGCATCCACCAAATCATCCTCCCATTTAGGTTTATACTGAGTATGTTCCTCAGCTTTAAGCCAAATTCCGTACCCAACAACTTTTTCTTTCCCTTCCTTATTGTTCTTACAAGATCTAGAATCATGATCCATCCGTCCACATTGAAAACAGACAATTGGAAGTCTTTCATATTTAATCTGAATCCAAGTAGGAATTCTTGTCGGCCTTTTTAAGAAAAAGCCAGGCAACAATGGTTTCGACACATCTACTTCCATTCTAATCTTCATAAACTCAGTGTTACTCAGTTTAGAAGAGTTTTCCCCTGACTTCACTGGACGAAAGTTGCCTGCAATCATCCTTGCATCATTTATGTTTCGTAGTTCAAAAGGTAACCCATGTAAATGTGCAGTGATATTGATAGATTTGTTGTCAAAATCTTCACCCGTCATACCCGCTTCCCACTTCTGAATCAAGATTACCATACCCTCAATCGACCAAGGCCCGCCATCCAGATCTTCTTTTTCTGGATAACTTAACAAGCATGATTGTCTTCTCAACTTTGTAGAAAATCGCAGGAACTGACAACTTCCATACCTTATTTAAAACATCGACCATTTGGCTCTTATTAATCGGCTTGTTGTTTGCTAGTTTAAGCAAAACCGAAAACTCCAAATCCTTAGCCGAATCCTCCCAATTTATCTCAACAAGTGAAACAACAACCTTTTCATCCATCGCTTGTCTTCTGTTTCCATTTCTATCAAGTACAACAGCATAAACTAAAAAACCAGTCAAGCAATCGCGACTAAACTAAAAAACTCTCATCCACGCTCCGGCAGAGAGAAAATTTTAAGTGTAGTTTATTCCATTGAGCACATGTTAATAAACAATAATTTTTATTTGTGCAATCTAATTTAATAATTAACTAATTTGTTGCTTCTTAAATTGCATTAATCATTTAAGAGTTGACCTCCTACAGAGACGGTTTAATCGAATAACCAAAAGTCAAATCGAATCACCTCATAATTTTGCACATCCTATCTGATGTAGTCAATATCCAACATTAATCTTAATAATTGGATAAATTAAAATAAATGTTATGTCATAAAAGTAATGAAATTATATGAATGATTAACAAGGTAGTGAACAAGAAAACTTAGGATGAATAAAGCTTTAGTATTATTTTATTTCATACTTGATTGATACATGCTGTAGGCATTAAAATTTTATTTTTATGCCGAAAATAAATTTAATTTAATTATTTGAATTAGCACGAAATTCTAATTCATTTAATTAATTTAAATAAAATTTCGACCGGCCCGGCGGACCAAAAGCAAGTCCTGAACTGAAGCGCCAGACCGAAGAAGCAATTTGGGCAAAGACAAAGTTATTTGAGCCAAGCCCAACACCAAGCCCACCAAGCCCAACACCAAGCCCAACACCAAGCCCAAAATCAAGCCCACCACAAATAGGCCAAGCCCATCAAACCAAGCCCAAAATCTCAAAAGCCCATCAAATTTTCCTATAAATAAGGAGCTTCACTCCTCATTTTGGACATGGAGACGATTCGGACATTTCGGAAAATTCAGAAGAATCCATAAAGGAGAGACACACTCTGCGTCAAGCCCCTCGCCAAATCCAGCAGTAAACAAGTGCGCAACAATCAGCACCGCCTG
>JAWWMW010077185.1:0-13354 GCA_035048345.1 Echeveria elegans
ACTTGAAGTAGTAACTCTCTTCACTTAATTTTTTCATTAATCTCATATGCCCTTATTTCCTCTTTCTTGATCCAATAGTCCAAATTCTCCCTATTATTCATTAAACACCATGCATGTGACAGTGTTCAAATGTCCCTTGGTTATTTTTAACTTTTAGGCTGGTAATAATTTTCTACTCTACTGTGGTGCAATCTGTGATGAGTGATAGCTTTTCATTTCTCTCTTCATCTACGGAGCGACTCCGTTGATAGTGAGAGTTTTTTTTTTAATTTTGGGCATCTAGCGCTTATGTGTTAGATTGCTCAGTTGTTTATTGATGTATATTTTTATTTATTTGTGTATTAATTATTGAAAGCGATTTTGATCAATGGTAGCTTTTCAATTAGTTATTAGCATACATTGATCTTCATTTCGGGTTGCGTTCCCGTGTTGTATACCTTTGTGTAAACTTTGACTCCTATTCTGTTGAAAACTTGTAATAAAAAACGACCGCTCCTATATGTGTTGACCACACGAAATCTAAGATGTGTCTGTCAACGACCGCTCCTATATGAGTTGTGTCGGTAAACAGTGGTATATGATTTATTTGAATGATTTATTTGCAAATGAATTGTTAAAATTGATTTATTTGAGAAGAGGTTTATTTGATCAAATAAATAAAATAAATCATTTGACCTTATAATTAACCCCAGCCCCTAATAGGAGACGCCAAAATAAAATCGAACCATTCCCTGCTCTAAACAGAGACCGGTCAAAGCATGCTACCCCATTAAATCATAAAATAACACGTGTCAACTCGTGAATGGACATACTCTGAAGAATCCAAGGCTACCTCGTTATAAGAACCTCCTCCCTTCAGCAGCTCGTACACACTCCTCGCACACTATATCATCGCATCACCATTCCACCAACAAACACCAATTCGGTAAAAATGGCGCGAAAACCACTTCCTCAGCCGCCATCTTCTCCGGCGACGACGCTGCTCTGTTTTCTGCTCATCGTTTTCCCGATCAACCACGCTTCCTGCAGTCACGACTACCACGACGCGTTACGAAAGTGCATTATGTTTTTTGAAGGTCAAAGATCCGGTAAATTACCAAACGATCAACGCGTCAAGTGGCGCCGCGATTCCGCCCTCCGCGACGGTTCCTCAGCCGGAGTAAGTCATTGCTTAAACTTTCGCTTGCCGTTATGGATTTTGTGAATTTTTGTGTGATTTTTTGTGTGTAGGTGGATCTGACGGGAGGATACTACGACGCAGGGGACAACATCAAGTTCGGATTTCCGATGGCCTTCACGGCGACATTACTTTCCTGGAGCGTAATCGAATTCGGTAAAACCATGGGCACGGAGCAGAAGAACGCAGTCAAAGCAGTGAAATGGGCGACTGATTATCTTCTGAAGGCGACATCGGTGCCGGGAACGATGTTCGTACAGGTCGGTGACGCATTCTCCGATCACAACTGTTGGGAGAGGCCTGAAGATATGGATACTCTACGGACTGTATATAAAATCGATAGGGATCATCCTGGCTCCGATGTCGCTGGGGAAACCGCCGCTGCTTTGGCTGCCGCTTCTATCGTTTTCCGGTCGCGCAATCCGTCCTACTCCCGGATTCTTCTCGAACGTGCCATTCAGGTTCAATTTTTTCTTATTACTTTTATTTTCTTTTCCGATTCCGGCATTGTAATTTTATTGAATTTTGAGTAACAAAATAAGGCATTATATTTAGATTAAATTAAATAATTAGTGTGAGTATTATTTTGGGATTTAAGAATGGTGTGAATGTCGGTGAGGAGGAGGTGATGGTGGTGGATGTTTGGTAAGTAACTTTTTGTTTGTTTGGTGAAGGTATTTGAGTTTGCTGACACGCACAGGGGAGCATACAGTAACAGCCTTAGTAGAGCAGTGTGCCCGTTTTATTGTGACGTGAATGGATACCAGGTAAGAAAAGAATAATGGGGAAAAGTCCGATGTCATTCATTATACTGGGTTTGGTAATTAAATTTAAAAAGGATCGATGAGTTTGGTAGGTGATGATTTGTCAAAATTTCAGAGCATGATGCATGTTGATAATGAATAGAGAGCCATTTTGATTTTGTGTGTGTCAGGATGAGTTGTTGTGGGCTGCTGTGTGGTTGCATAAAGCATCAAGGAAGAGGGAATACAGAGAGTACATTGTGAGAAATGAGGTTGTGTTAAGAGCTGGAGACACCATTAATGAGTTTGGATGGGATAATAAGCACGCTGGGATCAATGTTCTCATTTCTAAGGTATATCAACATGTCACTCCCTACTTTCTCGTTTTTGTTTGAATGAGTGAGTTGATAAGTTTCATAAAGTAGTGGTTTTGTCAACATATGAGTATTTAAGTAAGCGAATATTATAATGAATTGGGTATGTTTTTTTTTTAGTTAACCTATAGGGGTGTGTACTTCTCATATTCATATCCATGTCTGGGTCTTTATACTACTGGACTACTACTCGTCATGTGACCCGATCTATTGTGTGGGAATTTATGGGCTCCATTGATTTATCATACCCCTTATGCAAAGTACTGCGTCGGTTTATGGGTAATTTATTTATTGAGAGCCAGTTGGCCGCTAAAGGTGTCACGTTATTGATTTGGGGAGTCTCTCTCTGATCTGACTGTGTGAGTGAATCTCCACGTGTATATATACTTATAATGTACAGTACCACTAGCAGATTTCATTAGTTTAGCCACATTTATCTTGATAGTTATCTGGATTCTGGAGTATCTAATAATTTAGGGTACTGCTGTAGTAATTAGTGATCACTACTGATTAGCTGTACGAATGTTAGTTTATGTCGGGAAAAGAGAAATGGTAAGACGGGAACGGAACGGAATAAACATTACAGTTGCCAGGAATTTATGTTAAAATATTGCTCATGACACAACTTCAGGAAACACTTTATCATAATATTTCCTGGAAAAGGAACTAGCTGCCGTAAAACTGTGAAAAAATGATTTGAGAACATGTGCGAGACGATCTAGAGACTAGTAAGTAATAGAAATTGACGGCACAAAGATGGCTGTGTGTGTCCCTTCAAATGGAAAAGAGAGACGAAAGAAGTCAAAAGAATACTTAGTGCCATCTAGCTTGCTTTAACAATTCATAGAAAATGGCTTCTGTCCGCTTCTTGTGGGTCTCTGAAAACCCTTCCTTCCTTGATTGGATACGGTTATGTTCCCAGCGCTACAAATCTAAAGCCTAATTCAGTGTTCTGCCCCTGTCCCACTGCATGCTGCATGTGCATAAAGGCATTGGCACCAGAGACTCTTTCTGTTTTTCACATACTCCCTTATTCAATACTCGTAGTATGACTGACCAAAGCATCACATTAAGTCCTTAACTTGTACTAATTCGTATTGATAGGGACGGCTTTACTTCATTTTTGATGCCTGATTTTGTTTTCTCTTTCCGACTGACATTAAACTGTCTAACTATACGTACTTAAAGGAATAACAGCACTATAATGTGTCTGGTCTAATGCAGGAAGTATTGATGGGGAAAGCAGACTATTTTAACAACTTCAAGCTGAATGCGGATGGGTTTATATGTTCCTTGTTGCCAGGAACTGCACATCCTCAAGTCCAGTATTCTCCAGGTGCCTTAACATCAGCTCAAATTGTGTACATTACAATGCAACTGTTTTCTTTAATATGAAAAGCATTTTCATAATGTCGTGGTGGTGGGAAAATAAAATTACAGGGGGTTTGATATTCAAGGCAGGAGGGAGTAACATGCAGCATGTAACTTCGCTATCTTTTTTGCTACTGGCTTACTCCAACTATTTGAGCCATGCCAAAAAGGTGGTGCCTTGCGGTAACACGGCAGCCACTCCTGCTGTTCTCAAGCACCTCGCCAGAAGACAGGTAATATACTTATTCAGTTTGAGAAGTGTCTTGGATTCTCTATTTCTATAAAGTATAAAGTGGAGTATAGTGCAGGATGATATTGAATGAACAAAGTAATCAAATTTAGGCTGTTGTCTCCATAAGTCCATATTACTATGCAATCACGGAATGGCAGTCCTTTTAGGAAAGGCCAAACAAATCTCAACGGATACATTTTTTTTGTCTTTCGCAATACCAAATCTGTCACATAACCTGATCATTTCAGTATCCTTATTCCTCAGTGGAGTACTATACTACGCGGGTAAAATAGACTTATTGCTCTCCACAAAATGCTTGGCGTTCCGTGATTGCATAGTAAATAACCACGCGCGTATGTTGGAGAACCAAATTTTGTTTTTCTTTAATGCTTTAATCACTTGTTTATGAGAGTAAGTAGTAAGTAAAGTTCAAAGTTAAATGAATGGTGGGTTTAACTGTTGGGCAGGTGGATTACATTCTTGGAGATAATCCTCTTGGAATGTCGTACATGGTTGGGTATGGACAACGATTTCCCCGGAGGATACACCACAGGGGCAGCTCATTACCCTCTGTTGTCGCCCACCCAGATCGAATTGGATGTAAAGAGGGTTCGAAGTACTTTCTTACTTCGAATCCAAACCCAAATCTACTGGTTGGTGCTGTGGTTGGAGGGCCAAACGTAACAGATGCTTTCCCCGACTCCAGGCCTTATTTCCAGGAGTCTGAGCCCACTACGTACATCAATGCTCCTCTAGTGGGTGTGCTATCCTTCTTCACGGCTCACCCATGAACAAAGTTCACCGGTTGTCAGCTGTCGCCTGTATCTGGCCCATTTCCCTATTTCGTAGATATATGTATCGGTAAGTAGTGTCCATCTCTTGACGGCATCCAAGTAAAATGCAATTGTAATTTGAGTTTATTATTGAAAACATCCGTAAAATATAAATTTTTATGATAGTCATTCGTAAAATATGACAATTATTTATTAAAATATTTTTTTATCAATAATCACCCATATAAAAATAATCAGTTCAGGTGGTGACGGGGAGGAGGGAGGGGAAACTTTGGTGTATTTTTTTCATTTTTAATTTGACTTCTAAAGTTTTTATGGTTCAATTCCCGTTAATTATGACGGAGGATATCAAAATATTAACGGCGACAATGTGAAAGTCTTTAAGTGTGAAAAATAAACAGAGCTACAGATACATATCTTTTTCTGTAATTAATGCTTTTTATAAAACAATTCCAGTTACAAATAAAAATAATATTTATTCTTATAAAAGAATAAGAAGAAGAATGTAAAATCAAGCTTGAAATTACATATCTGCCCTTCATTAAACAAAAGAATTCAACTACTCTCTCTTCACAATTTCACCCCTCTCTTTACCATTAATTACAATCTAACCCATTAAATAAAATTTAAAAACTTAAAATTAAAAATATTAAAAATAAGCAATTGAAAATCAAAATTGAAAATTGAAAATTTTAAAAATTAACATTAAAAATAAAAAAATTAAGCGGAAAATATTTAGTATATGAGAAAAATTCCCGTCGGGACGACGGGAGCGCAGCTAGTATATATATAATAGAATAGGATTTGGCAGCGATGAAATTACTTCATTTAGTAACAGAATTTTTCTTGCTATTGTACGTCCGAACTAAATAAATAAAAAATTAAATTAAAAGACCCTCCCTCTCTTATTTAATTTACAGGTCATGCCTAACAAGGTTAGATCCAAAACGCTCTTTATCATACATCGATCGCTTACACTACTTCGCGAACTTAAAAAATTTACTCTATATAAACTATGTCCACACATCCATATATGTTACAAAGTCTTGCAATGCTTGCATATCGAACTATTATTTGATCGGTTCGATTGCGCATTCGGGACGGTAGGTGACAAAAGCAATACCAAATATTTCCCATTTAATTTTTAAAAACAAGATTTAGGATTTAGTTTTAGGCTACATGGGTTGGGCTGTTCACACCGCTTTTCCGTCGGGACAATGGATGGTCGCTAGTTTATAATAAAAAATGTGCAGAAAAGTCATAAAAAAAATTCTCAGAATAAAGTAGATAGCTTTTCTCTCTACTCGACCCGTTCCTTTTATTTTCAAGTTCATTTCAGTTCCAGCACATCAACTTGACCATGAAGAATAAAAAAGAAGCAACAGCACCCTGAAGATCAGCGACAATACTGAGCATTTCTAAACTTAAACTTTATTTTTACATTTTATTTCAATCATGTATTGTTCCCCACTCAACATGAGTGAGTAGTTGTTTTGATGACAAAGGTCTAACAGATCATTTGGTACTCATGAATGATTGAATGAATTTTATATACATTCTATGAATGATTTTTGGTTGAAATGATTATATTTTAACTTACGCTTATGTTATGCACGTTATGGAAGAACGTTTGTGAACCTAGTAGAATTGTTTGAGTAGTTTTATAGGGAAGAACGTTTATGAACTCGAAGTAATAGATTTGTAAACTTTGATTCGGGGATGACGTTTATTAACTTGTTAAGGACAAATTTAGTTTTGTAAACTCTGATTCGGGGAAGTACGTTTGTGAATTGTTAAGGACAAAACTAGGCTTGTAAACTTTGATTCGGGAATAATGTACGTTAACTCATTAAGGACGAATTTAGTATTTTACTCTCTCCGTCCTCTTTTGTTATTCCTACTTTCCTATTTGGATATCCCCTAAAGTTCTTCCTATTTTCTTTTAAGATAATTAATTTACTCTCACAATACACTCTCTTTCCTACTTTATCTTTCTCTTACTTAGGGTCTGTTCTTTTGACTTTAATTTCAGTTCAGTTTAGATCAGTTCAGTATATTTCAGTTCAGTTCAATTCAATTCAATTCAATTCAATTGATAAACATTATTTAATAAACTTGAAATGTAACCCCAATATAAAAAACATTGCTAATAACATAAGAATGGAAAACAAAATTTTTAATATTCGATAAATATACTCAAAATATAATATTATATGAGTTATTCATCAGTGTTCATGTCCACAACATCTTCATTATCAAGATTGTTTCTCTCGATTTGAAATGCTATTGTATCCCGCAACTGATTCATTTGTGCTTTTCGATGGTAATCAAAAAGATTAGAATTTCAAACCCATTTACCAGTTCATGTGGTGGGATAGGAATTTGTAGTTGATGCATCCTAATAAAGTTTATGGAGCGTGAATGTCGCAAGTATGATATCGATCTGACGTACATCTTCTGATTGAGGCATGTTTTTAAGAATCTTCCGAAACACCAAAGGATCTTTCAATGGTGGTTCGCAAAGATGAATGTCTATAATTAAACATATTAGACATCCCGGTAGGTGGATGACCATGTGTAAATGTCGGCGTACGATAAAGAATTCCTTTCTCTTTATACGGTGCTAAATATCCAAGTGTATTCAACCAGAATCCACTAAATAATATTTTCCTTCAAAAAAATAAAGTTATTAATCATGTGAGTAATATGATGCACATAGTAACCGTAAAAAAAATTATACCTGGAGGTGGATGTGGAAAATAATACTTTGGTTGTGTAATTGAATCTGCCCAAACAGCTTGGTCGTTAACACTTCCTTCCCACCCTATATGAACATAAAAGAAAAGCATGTCGAACGAGCAACAAGCCAAGACATTCCACATTTTGTTTCCTTTACGACCTCGATATTGATGCCTTTATCGTCTCCTATAATCGCGTTTATGTGAGTCTCATCCATAGCTCTGATACAATCATACATACAATGAAAAATTAAAATTAAAATTATGAAGTATTAGTTCATGTCTCATTGAATATTATACCTAAATGAAATTATTATTTTATTTTTAAAATTTCAACTTTCAGTTTCAGTTCAGATCAGTATAGTTTAGTTCAGATCAGTTCAATTTCAGTTCAGCTCAAAAGAATACACCCTTACTTTTATCTTATTTTTACTCTCACACTCTCATTATTCCTTAATTACCGTTTCATGTACCCAAATAGGAAGATCATTTGGAATCAAAGGGAGTATGAAGTTAAGTACAGTATAGTTAACCAAATCTACAAAATCATTCTATCTAATTTTATAAATTGTTTAATGAAATGCATGAGTACTATTGGTGAAGTTATGTCCTAATCATTTTTCTTTTAAATTGAATTATACTAATCTGAATTTATCCCCAAAACCTTAGAACCGTTTAGTTGATAATTAGCTTATAAATCTGAGTTTTCAGTGTTTTTTTGATTTCGACACTAGGTCACCGTATCATCTTTATAAATTTGTTTGACATATTCGTGACACCACTATGCACCCAACGTCAAGCTCTTAGTTCATGTGTAGAGATCCTCAACTTATCCTTGAATCAAAAGATCCTAAGGATTATCGCTGAACCCATCCTGTAATCCTATGCCGGATCATACCATGTAGTTGACCCACTAAGAACTACGCCCTTTGAGCCCAAAGCAGGGTAAGGGTAAAGTAAAAAAAAAGACCCTACCCTCTTACCTTGCGCTTCGATCCGCCTTTATAAATACTCATATTTCACCTTTATTTACCTTATATAAATAGTAAAATAATTCAAATTTAGTTATAAAAATTATATATATTACTTTTGACATTTTTTTCTACCCTTATATAAGGGTAGACTCAATCCTACCATATCCTACTTTACGTTTACTCTGTCATAAGATCATCCTAAAAATTTTGCATATCGAATAATCCGACCCTACCTCAACGTGTCACCACTCATTGAGTCATTGAGCACCACAAACCTACCATATCCTGCCTATATTAGGATATAGTATACACATTGTCGACCCCCTATTTATATGTCACTAATGTACCGTGATTTTTTTATTTTTTGTGGAAACTAAATTGTGGTGACTTAGGGATGCTAGTGAGATGTGACGTCGGGTCAGCAATGCTTATAATGACTCGAATTGTTTACTTCGCTCGGGTCGTTACAAATGGTATCAGAGCAGATCTTACGCTGTATGGTGACAAAGATCATCAAAAGGAAAGGAGGGGAGAGTGTTAGGGGTTGTCTTGCTTGTACCAAAAGAATGTTCGAGTTTCATTAGTGGGGATGTATGTAAAATTTCACATGGAATAACACATGAGTGTGTGTGAAAGCTTGATAAGTGTAACCCATATCCCATATGTCACCAATATACCATAATTTTTGTGTGGAAATGTCATATGTTGTGGTGACCTAGGGTTAAGTGATTTCGTAGTCTTCAAGAGTGCATTTAATGATTTCGTAGTTAGAATATGTTTTACTTTGACTATATCAACAATAAAAGTGTAAGATCAGTGCACAATACAAAATAAACACCAGTTCTTGGAGAATTTCAGCACCTGTGGATGTTCATAAGCATAGTGAAGATGCTTTCAAATCAAGTCTATGATGCCTCATCAAAATTGTCGAGCCGCAATTCAGTGCGCGGAGAACATGTTGTGTTCAACCTCTGGCATCAACCATTTGTGAAGTTGTGATTGAGACAAGTTCACTCGTATAGAGGAGCAAGTCAACAAGATAACTGTCTGGTTGAATTATTGATCCATTTACTACACATTTTGTTTATTTTTAATGTCATCATCGCTATCGGTTGGAAGTCATAAGAATTATGTGCTTGTAAAATGCGACATTTACTAGTACTATCTTTCGTAAAAGTTTGTCGGTGAATTTTTTAAAGGTTGTGATAACCCTAGCTAGATCGGTCAATGTGTAACAAATGTTCAACTGTTGTTAGTGATTTTCTAACTATGTCAGTTTTTCACATTTACACCTCTTTTAGAAAAATTGAAAATTCGGATGGTAGGATTGGAAAATGTTTTGATAGTTCGTGAAGCAATTTTATCTTTGTCACTATATTATGTTGATTGGTGAATGAAAACACACGAGGAGTAATGCATAAAAATCGGCTAATGACAATTAAGAAACCACCCCGATAGTTTTTTTTTAATTACAAGGTAATTTAATGGTACATGAGACCTATTACAATTCATTTATAAATCATTCACAAACTTTCTTCATTGCCTTGCTTCTTCGGCGTCAAATGACCACCTACTTCAGTCGCGACACATCACTCCACACCACCCTCATTCAAGGCGGACAAACTCAACCTCCAAGCAGAGGAAGGATCAGCCTCCATGCGGAGAAATGACCATCCTTGGCCACTTCAAGCCTTGAAAAATTGATGAGGTCATTGGGTATAGAAGCCAAGACCTAAGAGAGTGTATGAAGACTCTCTTCACCACTAGGATAGAGCAAACGGGAAATTCCCGCTTTCCCGTTTCCCGTTTTCCTGCCCGAAAAAATCGTTTCCCGTTTCCCATTAATTTTTTACCATTTCTCAAAAAAATTCCCACCCAATTTCCCGTTTTTCCCGTTTTTCCATTTATAATACATTTAACATATTTTATTTATTTTATTTTCATTCATGTTTTATTACAAATATATAAAACAAGAGAAAAATAAGACATTTTGTGACATTAACAAATAACAAATAATATTAACATTTCTAATACATATAACATCCCTGATTTTAATATTAATTTGTTTAATAAAATTTAAAATTTAAATATTTAAATATATAATAAATCTATATATATGGGAAAACGGGAATTTACCGTTTCCCATTTTTTTTCCAATTTACCAACGGGAAATTTCCCGTTTTCCCATTTTTTCGGTAAACGGTAAAACGGGACGAAAAACATGGGAAAAAGGGAAATTCCCGTACTTTGCTCTCCCCTAGTAGCTAGTAATAATGTGTTAACGCAAGTTAAAGAATTTATAAAACTAGGGGTGACCTAGTGTCGACCCAAGGGAACAGTGAAAATTTAGTTGTGTTAACTATTATTACTTTAAATAGTTCTTAAAAGTATTGAGGCATTTCAAATTTAATTTTGGTAACCAATGGAACATGTGTTGATTAGAAAGTAAATTATCAAAAAAGATTTGACTAGGGTCTAATTTCACCAATATACTCACGGGTTATGTTGAACATGTTATAAAATAACATCGAGTTGATTTTAGTTAAGGACTAAGCATGTTAAAATAATACAACTCTCACCCTTTCTGTATATTGAATTACACATGTAGAAACAAATTAATTGACGATACAAATCTCACCCTTTCGGTCTGTTGACTTGTTATCGTAAAACTCAATTTTCTTAGCATCACCCTTTCAGTCTGTTTGCTAATTTCATTGAGTCCGCTTAAAGCTAGTCTTTATCCTCGTATAAGCTAGGTTCTCCTTTCGGTCCATCCCCACTATACTTAGATTGAGAAATATTTTAACTTCTAAATGTGCTAGGTTCTCCATTCGGTCCATCCCTCTACTAGATTCTTCTTTCATCTCGATACTTATGGAATGAGAGATTTCCTAGGTTCACAGTCGTTCTTCCCTAGAATAAACTACTCAAGCAATTCTATTAGACATTTCATCCAACACCTAATAAGAATGACATTAGCATAAACTAAAATACATGTTTTCAACTAAAAATTATTCATGGAAATATACTTACACGCATTCAAACATCCACTAATACTAAGGGATTCATTAGACCCCGTTGTAAAGGTCACTACTCACTCATGGCGAGTGAGTAACCCATACATATTTGAATAGAAAATGAAAGAAAAGACAAAGTAGAGTTTAGGATTGCTCAGTTTATTGTTGGGTCTTCAAAGTGTTGTAGCTTCTTTATTCTTCGCGGTCGAGTTGTAGTGCTCGAGCAGGGAAGAAATTTGAAGATGGAACAAGGCTGGCCGTGTCTGAAGAGAGGAAACTCTCTGAAAAAGTTTTTCTTTTATATTACGGTTTAAGTTGAGCCTGAAGTAGACAAAATGTCGCTGACGTCAGCATGTTGGTGCAGGTGACTTGAGGATAGTTGGCGCGGGTGCTTTGTATTTAGCCAAACTTCTTCAATCATTGGAAAATGTAATTTGTGCCTGAAATAGCAATGTAAGTGTAGAATATAATCAATTTTATATAATAAATACGGAGAATACGGACGAATATATACCTAAATAATGGACTCGTAAAGTCTGTTCTTTTATGTATATACAGCCTGATCTCCGTTTATATAATAAATACGGAGATCAATTTTATTTTATAAAGTCTGTTCTTTTATACTAGGGTTTAAGTTGAGCTTGAAGTAGACAAAATCTCGCTAACATCAGCATGTTGGCGCAGATGACTAGCTTGAGGATAGTTGGCACGGGTGCTTTGTATTTAGCCAAACTTCTTCAATCATTGGAAAATGTATATTGTGTCTGAAATAGCAATGTAAGTGTAGAATATGATCAATTTTATATAGTAGATACGAAAAATACAAACGAATATATCTATCTATATATATAATAGAATTCATGTCCACAATCACACATATTTTCGTCGCTAAAACTTCTAATTTAATTGCTAAAATAGTTGAAGAATAAGATAAAAAAATTAAAAATTAAAAATTAAAAAATTCATATGTACAAATTAAAAAATTAAAAAATATGTGGAATACATCGAAAAATTTGAGGGGTCGAGTAGAGACATTAGAATAAAATACCTTAAAAAATAAAACTATAACAGTAAACGTTGGGAACAGTATGGAGAATCGAACAGATATATAAATAAAATCGGATGTTCATGCCGCGGTCCCGTCGGGTTCACCTCTAGTCTATATATATAAAAGAATACAATCCACCACCAACCATTTACCAATCACCCACTTTCTCTCACTAATTTCCTATTTTCATCACTAAAAACCTCATTGCAATAAGACTTTAACAAAAATGCCCCTCCCCACCCTCCTTATTTACACTATATGTCATCCATCACTATTTATCCGTATTTGACTGTATTTGACCAACTGATCGTATTTAGCTATATTTTTATATTTAACCATATTTGATCAGATAGATTTTTAAAAAAATTATAAAATTAAAAATTAAAAATTATAAATTATAAATGAAGCGAAAAACGTTGTAAAGCTTAATCAAATCGAATGAAGACATCGAAAAATTTCCGTCGGGACGATGGGAGTCCAACTAGTCCAAAATAATTGTGTGCATATGACACCTTTTCATACCGGTTCCATCTATTTGTCAAATATACAAATTATTGTGTAGATAATTACGGATATTCGTGGAATAGTTAGCGGATTACGCCATCTAAAATATCAAAAACGTACACGGCACACTTCCTATGCGCCATATATAATCCGTTTTGTAGTAGTGCATTTATCACTCCCTCGACTATCTATATATATCTATTATAATAAAAGAATAGAATGTCCTGTTTCTCACATATAGCGATGAATCTTTCATTTTTAACATTGTAAAAATCGTCGCTAAAATTCATTTCAGGCCCAAAAGGCTTAGGCCCAAAATACACAGGCCCAAAATACTTTTATCCCACATCGCTTAAATTACTTTACGAAGTTAAAAATCTAC
>JAWWMW010077196.1:0-13354 GCA_035048345.1 Echeveria elegans
GTCCACTTACAAAAAAGCACATGGAGTTATCACAACAAGATGAAGACAAAGCATGCCTAATGGAATCTAAAGTCCAAATTCCTGAAGAGAGCATAATGGACGTCACAGAGGATCAAACTCCCCAAACAATAAGCAGCAATGAATTGAGTGACTTTCAAGTAACAGGGTCTTCACCAGCCTTTGTTGACAGCCTCGACATCCCTGAGGTAACCCCAGTACCCCACTAGACTCCCAACAGCATGAAGGTGTTCCCAGCTCAACCCACCATTCATGATGCTCCTCTTTGCAGTGTAATTTTACAAAATGAAATATCTATATCTAACAAATCTGAGACCGTGTGGAACCAGAAACTGTGCGTGACATGAAGTTGCTACAGTACTCAGTTTGCATCCTGTTGTATTTGTTGCTATATGCGCATTTGGTGTTTGTATATACGTTTTAATGGCCACAGAAACTAACCATTAAGAAAATGTTTTCTCATCTTTTTGATCACATTATGATACGTGCAATGTTAAATGTCCAGAAAGCCAAGGGTGAGTACCTTGATTCCCTGTTTGGATCGTTTTTTTTTTACATTTTTTCAAAAATGGAAAATGGGAATCAAAGTATATACAGTACGGAAACGCAATCCGAAATAAGGATCAATGTATGCTAATGACAAATTGAAAAGCGATCATCGATAACTAAACACTAATAAAAAAACATAATATCAATTAATAAAAAATAGAGTAAATTTGTTTTTAACATTCGTTGTTCACGCAATTTAGACATTAACACTTCTTATTAAAACATTTGGATTTAAACATGTTCTTCAAAATTTTGGATGTTAACACTTCCAACCAAATGTCAACTTTAAAAAAACCTTTAAAATATCAAAAAATATTAAAAAATTCAAAACTTGGTAAATCTGATAAGATAAATGCAACTCTTTAATAACACTTTTGATAAAAAAAATATGCATTAAGAATATTTTTGTATAAATTTAATTTTATATTTTAAATATTTACCAAAATGTAGCACAAACTTTTATCACAAATATAAACAAAATTTCAAATAGTTTGTCATTGTGATTATGTGCGTCTCTAAATTTTTATGAATTTTTTAAATTTTGTTTGTTATTTTCAAATATAAATGTTTCACAAAGCTTAACTTCTCATAGTATACATATATAATCATAGCAAACAAAATTCTAAAAATCTGTAAAAATTCAGAGATATCCAAAATCAAAATGACAAACTATTGAACATTTTGTTTATATTTTATTAAAATCTTGTGTTACATGTTTTAAAATATTTAAAATATCAAATTAAATTTATTCAAAAATAATTTTAATGCATAATTGTTTTCATAATTTTTTTATTAAATGTTTGCATTTTGCATATTGATTTTACGAAGTTGATTTTTTAAAGTTTTTTTTGATATTTTTAAGATATTTTTAAAGTTGACATTTGGTTGGTGGTGACAACTTTCAAAAAAAATGAGGAATAGAAGGTGTTTAAATCCAAATGTTTAAATATGGGGGTTAATGTCTAAATTTTACGAATAAAAGGTGTTTAAAACTAATTTACTCAAGAATATAACCTCTATACTGACAAACACAAGAATATTGCATACCAAGAGTACAAAAGACCAATGATGTTGTTCCAGAGAAGGAAAAACGCCTCTAGATTCAGCTGGCATTAATATAAAGAATGAAATGATCATGGAAAAATGCTGAAGGAATGCATTTTTTCAAGATGGAGAACTCAACTGGAGAAGTTGTGAAAACAAGGATTACAACAGTTCCGACTTTTTTTTTTCTCACAAAAGAGAGAAGTTGAAGTTGTTCACAAAATTTGCAAAGTGTGTCCTGTCTAGTCATCTACCTTGCTCCAGCAACTTTTCTAGACCCAAAGAAATTCTTATCTCTAGAGAAAATAATGATGTGGGATTCACCAAAAGGGTTTCATAGCTGAATGATAGTGAGATTGATCTTATAATCTCTGAGAGATCTGCTGACACGATTAAACGTTTGGAGCAATCCCTGGAGAAAGAATCCATTGATGAACTCAAGAAGAAAAACAATAGATTAAGGAAGAGACTAAGAAAGGCTTTCCACCAAAGAGTTGAATCTAAGACGAAACTCAAGAATCTTCAGGATTCCATCGACAGACTTGCCTCTCGAGATAACATCTTCTAAGCCAATTTATCAAATTCACACACGCAAAATCATTTTATGATGGGCTTGTGATGAGGTAGTCTGTTGTGAAAATTATGTCCATTACCTTCAATATTGGTCCTTTATGTTCTGAGTTTGATCTATTAAACAATGTATATCAGTTTCTTCTTACAAAATCTATTACATGCTCTCGGGTCCTACAATATTTTTCCAACCGTCTAGGAAACTCTCAAAGTGTTCTAAAATAGGATATGTTCATCTTATTTCTTTAAAAAATAAGTGGAATTTTCTGATCTAAAATTTACCATTGAGTGATGTACTGCCTATCCTATTTTAAAAAGTGACTCTGAAGAAAATCCTTCCCAAAGAGGTATGATGCTGAAACTCTGATATGTGTACTCTCAACCAATAAGGGTTGATGCTGAAACTCTGCTTCAGCGAAGCCATTTCCTGTGTTGACAGGTTAAGAAACTTCACTTGGAATGAACCAAGAAAATCAAATTATCTTGCTGAAGAATATGAGGTTGGATGTGGAGCAAGTTCTATCATTGTTACAGCTGTAGATGATATCTCAGGAAAGGCGAGGGTCTTATCTCTGCAGACAGTGTTCTGACTTGTCCCCTGAATGAGATAGAAGTTTGAAATGGATGCAACATAGTTTGTGTTCGGTGAAATTCGTGATTGCCTAGAAAAATTATTAATATCTCACCCAATGTTTCATTAAGTCACTTTAGTCAGCTAGGAAAGAAGATTTGAGATCTTATTTATCCCAGAAGCCTTCTTCAGATATGGACTTTTCTGGCAGTCTTCTCTCCTAATGAAAATGAGATGCTCCTCTAATAAGCCTCTAGAAAATGGCTTCAACAACAACAACAAAGATTTACTCAAGACAATCGAGTTATTTCCAAATAACAATGAAGGAAACCAAGCTACTCACACTGGATCAATGAAAAACTTTGCTTTACAAGGTGAAGAAACAAAATATGAATAGTATATCCCTAAAGGGAAAGCAACTCTTGTGAAAATTGAAAAAGGGGCCCTTGATGATTATATACCGGCAGCTATGCGGTTTAAATCTGGTTACAAAGTCTCTCCCTCTCCTTTTGCTCTTGAACTAGACTATGTCCTGAAAAAGTCTATGCAAGAGGATGGACCATCAAGTCCTAGGGATGAGGAAGGATACTCCCTTGATTGGAATCGAGAAGGCGGATGCCTTGCAGAACTCTATGAAGTAGCACTTGTCTCAAATACAACTGACAATGCTTATATAGGTACAGAAGATAGTATCATTGTCATCCCATCTGACATCTCATACTCTAAGAATAGCAAGTGCTACCTTACCTAAACTAAATCAGATACTGTGTATAACCATGTACCTCAGTGAACCCTTTTCTTATGTTGAATTGTCTAACAAAAGAAAAAGAGGTATTCTTCTTCACATGAATTGAATACTAAACAAAGTAAAGCTGCTGGAAATCTAACCAGTGTAATCATTCTATCGAACAACAGTGATCATGAAGGAAATGAGGACAATCTCACCTGGTTAATTATGTGTCAACATCCCCAGATTCTCAATCCTCCAGTTCCTCCTAAGTTGGACTATCCACTGTGATATTCTATCGGTGTCATAGAAGTTAAACTCAAGCGCACTTATAGGTCTAGCTACAGGTCGTGTTACAGCGGAATGTATAACTATGAATATGCAACACGATATTTGTTAAACCACTTCGGCCTATCTGCCTACATGTAGACAGTCTCGCTCAGATTAATAACTCTTTTTGTTATAGTGAACTTGTACAAAGGACCTTTTATGCTAAACCCTAACAACCTCTACAATCACTCTTTCAACTAAGAGTTATTACAAAATCCGTTCTGAACTACCCTCAGAACGTTTAAGCAACTCACGTTCCCTCGCACTGAAACGCGATCAGATTGATCAGCTACAACCGGCAGCTGTGAACGATCGCTTGTTGAACTTCGAACTCTTCTAAAAGGTGGATCTTCAGTTATGAAGACTCTTGGACCGGGAGGATGGCTTTGATCTGGATTGGTTAAGCGTTGAATTATATTCGAGTTGATTTTCTCTTGAGCCTTGGATCTCTATTTATAATGCTCAAGAGAAGAATCAATTTCCTTAAACCAAATTTAGTAATATTTCCTAATCTTGATCTTTTTGGAAATATTACTAATTCCTTATATGCTTCGGACTCCTTTCCTATTTCTGGTTTCCAACTCCCGTTTTAGAAACCCAGAATAAGTCTTCACGCTTATAGAAGTCTGGTATTTCTAAATCCATTTTTAGAAATATTCTGAATTTGGGCAGTGGGTCTGTAGCTTGAGTTGTAGCTTGGCCTCTATGTTCTTCTGCAAAGTGTTTCTCTATAGGTTGAGCTGTAGGTCTATTTTCGGCAGGACCTTCAGATTCTTTTATCGTCAGTTTGGCCTCCAAAAGATGTCATACTAATCCATATGTTCATATGGAACAACAGTCTCCAAAACTGCATCTTCTTCATAGAGTTGTCTTCATGCTCCTTCAAAGTTCTTAATCTTCAGTAGTATCTATAGACTCACCTATACCTAGAAGTTTGTGATTCATCAAATCGTGGACAAGAAGTTTTCTTCTTAATAGAGGCGGCGCCAACCTTCTTGACTTGTTCACTGCGGAGTTCACTCTCTAGACTTCGTGCAAGACGAGTTCTTTTTGCCGGTCCAACACTTGGCTCATTGGATGTTCTCTTACTTCATCGAATTAATGGAGTTTCTTCTGAGGATTCTTATGATGATAACTCCATGATGGCTTCTTTTCACGCTATCTCAAATAATGGGATGATGTCCTCTAAATCAATCATCGCTTCCTTACTTTTAGTCTGAGCTGCTCTCGATTCAGATTGTGCAGTTGTAGCTCCCCTATAGCTTGGACTCCAGGTGAACCTGTAGTTTGTGCTGGTGCTTGTTCAGATGACTCATTTTCAGAACTTTAATTCTTCTTGATCAGCTTCAGTTGCTTTGATCGATTCTCGGATGGAGACTGTGTATTGATCCTTTTCTTGATCAGATTCAGGGCTAGACTCCTTTTCTCAAGATGACAGCTCTTCATCTCCTGAGCTTGCTGATGTAGGTTTGATGCTGCTCTGTGGTTGGTCTGAAACTACTGCGGGAGATGATGCTTGGACAACTTCTGATGTTGTGGCCTCATATGCTGGAATGGCTTCTTTTCCTCTAATACTTTCGTGTCTCCAGATTTGACTTCTGCTTCTTCAAATTTGCGGAGACTAGTTCTTTTGATGATTGAGGAGATTCGGCAGTCGACTTTTCTTTCTATTTCTCAAACTCCTCCTAAATCGATGATTCACTTGCTTTGATGATAAGTAATAGAGGTGCTGGGATTGATGATGAAGTTATCTCTTTAGATGATTCTTCTGCAGTGATGACAACCCTTCTTTTGATTCCTGAGATCTTCGGTAAAAGAGATCACATGTCGACTGTAGGTTGTTCTTGAGGAACAGTCGGAGGAACATGGGTGGGTTCCTTACTTCTCTTAGCAGCTTGTTCAGCGGATGCGGCAAGTCTTTCTGACTTTCTTCCTCCGGCCATTAAAGATGACAAAGTTTGATTTTTGGCGAGAAGAGTGTTGAAACTTGAAGATTGCTGAAGAAGATTATTTTGACAAATTGAGATCTTTGAGAGATTCCTTTAAGAGCTTCGAGAGTAATGTTATCAAGGTAGTAATCTTCGTTCTTCATAGCTCCCATATATACCCTCCAATTTTTACCGTTGAGACTCAAATAGGTAACTTGAGTAATATTTGGTAATTTTCAGTAATTTAGGCATGATTTTACTTCAACGGTCGAATTGCAGGTCGATCTATATGAGATGCTTGAATTGCACATGCGACAGACTCCTCTGTTGAGTTTCAAATCTTTTTGCAGCTGGAGTTGTAAGTCAAGCTATATATGCTCATTTATTTACAGAAAGACCCAATGCGAGTCTTAGTGCATCTAGAATATTTTTCTTGGGTATCTTGGAGAACAAGTATTGCAACGGCTCTTTCAATTCTGATTCGTCAACTTTCTCCTTCTTCCTGTTACGATCTTTTCTGAGATATTCCATTCTTTCAGAATATTGACCTTTATTTCTTAAGTATACCTTATGATATGCATTACACTTCACAACATTGACTCTTCTATTGAGATGACCTTTAGGTTGAACTGTAGATATTGATGTAGGCCGCATCCAAGGTTGTGAATCTTTTTCATAAGACATTGGTTTACTTCGTTATACTTTTAAGAATGCAGCACACTTAGTCTGAACATGGCCTAATTTGTGACAGAAATGGCATGTTATAGTCTTTGAATTTTTGACATAGGCTTGTGTTGTAGGAGTCGTTTGAACAGATGCTTCAGGAGATTGACTTATAGAAGCGATCGGGACGAATATGGTTTCCTTTCCTAGTTCTTGACGTTCTGATCCTAGTCCAGGGTGTCCTTGATTACATTGCGTTTGAGAAGGTATGACTTTGCATAGGTCTCTGGATCCAATATTCATCATATTGATGAGCTTCTTTTCTTTGGCTTGCTCATATCTGGTAACCTTGTGAGCACTTACTTCCACCTCTAAATGTTCTTTCAGTTTAGAAACGTTATCCTCTAATTTGGAAATTCTCTCTTCTTGAGCTTGCTTTTGAATCTTCAGATTAGAGGCTTCCTTGAAGAGGGAGGTATTAATCTTCAATGTCTCTGTCCATTGTTCGAACAGCTCTACATACTTTTCTGCAATAGCCTTGTTTATAGGTTCATCTTCAGATTCGTCTTCACTGATCTCATTGCATGATGAATTTTCATTAGTTTTTAATGTTAAGGCCATTAATCCATTCTCTTCACTGTCGGATTGTTCTGATTCTGAATCGGTGGACTTCGATAGCATAGCATTATTCTTCCTCTTTGGAGAAGTAGGGCATTCCTTCCTTATATGACCGAATCCTTTACATTCATAGCATTGGAGCTTATCAACATAGTCCTCGGAATAGTTCTTCTCGGGAGGATCTTCTGTCCGTTCATTTCTTTGAGGTTGTCGGTTGTTTGAGCTCTTTGGATCATTCGTGTCAGTCTTCTGATTGCCACACGATCTCTGGACTGTCATTTGACAAATCTTTCTAACTTTTTGACCAGTAAAGCTACATCTTCAGAACTCTCATCTTCAAGTCGAGCTACGGGTGAAGCTATATAAGGGACTTCAGTTTTAAGACCAATGTTGTTATTGGATTTTTTCTCTCCTTCTTACTTATTGATTAGTCTTTCAAACATTCGTAGCTCTCCCATTAGTTCATCTAGACTGAGTTTGGATGTATCATACGAGTCCGTGATTGAGCAAATCTTCATGTTGAAGCTCGGAGGTAAATATCTTAATGTTTTTCTCAGTAAGACTTCATCACTCATTGTTTGGCCTAGAGCTGCAGTTTCATTAGAGACGTCCATAAGTCTTGCTGTAAAGTTTGCTACAGATTCTCGATCACCCATCTTCAGTTGCTCAAACTTGGATGTGATCATCGGCAGTCTATTCTCCTTGACTTTGGAAGTTCCTTCAAAGTGGGTGCATAGAATTTCCCACGCCTTCTTAGCTGATCTGCAGTTGGTGACGAGTTTAACATTTTTTCATTCATTGCAGCAAACAAGCTATTCAGCGCTCTTGAGTTGTAGAATGCCCATTCATTCTCATCTTTCGTCCATGACGATTTCTTATTGGGCTCCATCTTTCCTTCAGCGTTTGCTGCGGCTGGAGGCTACCATCCGTCTTCAATGGCTTCCTATGCTTCCTCTCCGATTGATCTGATGAAAGCTTTCATTCGAGACTCCCAATATCCAAAATTCATGCTGGAATCCAGGAGCAGTGGTCTTGGGATAGTTCCTCCTTCTAGCATAGACATCTTTAAGTGGTGATTGATACTCTGTCTTGTCGAGTAGCGGCTCTGATACCAATTGATATTCTATCGGTGTGATAGAAGTTAAACACATGCGCACTATAGGTCTAGTTACAGGTCGTGTTACAGCATAATGTACAACTATGTATATGCAACACGATATTTGTTAACCCACTTCGGCCTATCTGCCTACGAGTGGAGAGCCTCGCTCATATTAATAACTCTTTTCATTCTAGTGAACTTGTACAAATGACTTTTTATGATAAACGCTAGCAACCTCTACAATCACTCTTTCAACTAATAGTTATTACAAAACCCGTTCTGAACTACCCTCGGAACGTTTAAGCAACTCACGTTCCCTCGCACTGAAATACGATCAGATTGATCAGCTACAACCGGTAGCTGTGAACGCTCGCATGCTGAACTTCGAACTCCTATGAATCTGGGCAGTGGATCTGTATCTTGAGCTTCTGGTTGTAGCTTGGCCTCTAAGTTCTTCTGCAAACTGTTTCTCTACAGGTTGAGTTGTAGGTCTATTTTCGGCAAGACCTTCAGATTCTTTTACCTTCAGTTTTGCCTCCAAAAGATGCCATAGTAATCCATATGTTCATTTGGAACAACACACTGTTTCCATTTCAAACAGCAGATACGACTGTGATGATTTTCTAATGGACATTGAGGTGGAACTTCCCTCAAGAAGGTTTGTTTGGAGACACATCTTATGAATCCACCTGAAGAAGATGCGAAGCAACACAGTGGTGAAGGGACTGATGTCCATCTATTCTTTTTACTACAAGAAAAATGGCCATTTTCAATAAAATATTTGTTGCTTTTAACCAAAATCCATTGGAAATGCACTTATAAAAAATATATTTATCCGTTGATAAATTGTCAATAATGCAAGCGTCAATTTTATCAAATATGTTGCCAATAAATTATTTACCACAAAATATTTCTTATTACAATGAGAGATAAAAAATTTGAAATTTAAAAGCAAATTCAACATGTATTTCATCGACTTTAATATTGGTTGATAAAATAATTGATAATATAAATTTTCCACACCTCCAATGAGCACCGACCACCACTATCACCTCCGGTGGAGGGATTTAACCGGACACCACCTCCTCATCCGGCAACCATCACCACCCACCTAAGCAATACCATCATCTATCGAGTAGTTTATTCTAGTTAAATAAACAATCAGCATCACCAAGATTCAAACTCAAGACCTTTATCATAAAATAAAATTATACTACCACTAGGTTGTGACAATTAATTGGTTAATTGTTTAAAAATGTATATTTAATAGTGTTTTATTTAATATACTTTTCCATCTTCTTAGAAAAATAGTAAATTTCATATTTATTTATTCACTCAACAAATTAAGCAAGAGAGAATATGATATATATTTTCAATTTTATCAAAATTCACAATACTATTTGTATAGAATATGATCTCTTAAATTCCAATAGCATTTTCAACGGATGTTTTTGTCACAACTTCCTATTGTTAATATATGCATTACTAACAAAATAAGATTGTCGATTTTAATTTGTAAGTTATAAGAAAAAATTAAAATTAACAAAATTATATTCAAATAAACCGTTAGAAATAAAAGAGCAGTTGCAACATACTTATTTCTTATAATTTAATTTATTGAAATAGTAAATAATATATCAACTACCAGTAATTTGTCAATTTTAATTTGTTGATAGGGATGTTTTTTTTGGAGTGTTGATGCTACAAACTGGTGAGTGTTTCTACAAACTCCGGTATAGACTCTTATCACTTACATTTCAATTTGTATGGTTTCAAGCGTATTTAGTATTTCATGCTAGTTAGTTCCTCTATTAGTCATTCTCCTTGTCAATTTTACCGGCAAAAGGGGGATAAAAATAAGAATGGTAATAGATGCTAGACTATAGATATTAGATGAAGAACTTGCTAGTTAGGAAAAGTGATTGAAGTCGTCTTACCTAACCAAAATAGAAGCTAGTAGTTAATGGAGTGTTGGATGAACTAACTGAGCCTAGCCAATATATTCTGGTATGGAGTGTTGCCAAAAAATTGTAATGAGTAGATTGTGAGCTCCATGATGATATGAAGCTGAAGTGGCAAAAAGCTTTTGGCAAAAGGTTCTCTAGAACTAGAAGATTGGATTTGTCCAATGTACAACTGATGTGTACATTTGGCAAAATGTGAGCACATGGTGGGGAAAACAATGTCTGTTTTAAGCTCTCTGAAGCAGAGAAAGGATGATTTAGTTGTTCAAAACTAGTTGATTAATGCACACATATAACAACTGTTTCAACAATTACAAATGAGGAGTATTTCTTGAACAGGTTAGCTTGTTACTACAAGCTTTCATGCGCTTAGAAAAAAGATGCCCAACATAACTTTTGTCTCAAAGAAATGCTCACCAGAATCAATACAAGGATACTTAAGTTGCAAATCTGAGTTGTGCATTGGTGACTATGAAGATTCAAGAAGTGCTTGTCATTGAAGAAAATGCAACGAAATCTTTCCATTGATGATGAGAAGATTCTACATGAGTAGTGATCAGTAGAAGATGCACTACTTGAATAAATGATGAATCAGAAAATGGAAGCACTTGGTGAAGCAAGTTTCTTGAAGTCAAAGAAGCTCTAGTCTGAAAGGAGATATAAGTACTTATGCACTAAGAACAAATGAAGAACAGTTAAAGGCAAAGAAGTACTTTGCATGGATTGTCAATCCAGGGGAGCAAGAGTACTATACTACAAGATTGCTCAAAAGAATAGTTTAGTTCATCAAATTCATAAGAGTTAATCTAGTACTCTTAATAGGAAATAACTACAAGTCATAAGCAAGTTGTGGAGCGGGACCCTACAAGGAGAAGTAATTACTTTAGTTTGGAAAAAGTCAGAATAATATATTTCATGACATAGACTCAATAGAAACAAGTACAATCACTAATAAATAACACAGTTAGGGATGCAAGTGAGTCGACACAGTCTATTGTATCATACTGTATCAAATCAAAAGGTAAAATTAAAGTAAACGGAAGAACTTTTTTCTAAAAGGCTAAACATAAATTTTTCCTAATGCATTCACGAAAATCTGAAATATTGTGACTTTTTAATTTTCTCAATACTCCAATTGATTCTAAATACTTCACGGGAGAACCAGAAATATGTCCAGGACGTAAATGCCACAAATATAAGATAGGCGAAGGACTAAGATGAAAAGAAGACAAATCGACACCAAATGTTACAACCTCATATACTTTCAGCTCATCCAACACATAAAGTCCTCTCTACCTACGTTATGTCCAAATCAGCTTCTTGGAAACCGGATCTTGCACATAACAAGGAAAATAAGCGAACGCGACAAGTAAGCCGGAGTCACACAATTGACTAACAGATGCAAGATAGAACGTAAGACTAGGGACATGATCTACATTAGAAAAAGACATGGAAGGAGTGCAAATGAAGCAACTCATGTGACAAGCATAGGATTGTCATCTACGGTCATAATTGATTCTAATGAGTGGATGTAATGGAAACATACAAATTGGAATCATGTAACACATGACGTGAAGTACTAGAATCAAGAATCCAAGCTGGATAAGATATACTAAGTGTTTTGCTAGAATACAAACCTAAATGAGAAGAACCAAATATTATGAAACTACTCTGCAAGTATTGCCTGATCAGGACATTGTCAAATAATATAGTTATGAAACCACTCTGCGAGTATTGTCATATCAAGATTGTGACCACCCTTCATAACAAATAAACAATTTTGAGTTGCCAAATTAATAACAAATTTAAGCTGAAACGAAATCCTTCAGCAAGCTTAGCAAAATCAGAATAAAATAACACAGCGGCATTGAATTACAACCACACGGCCACACTTCTTTCCAAAAATAAAACAAGCTTAGCAAACCTCCAAAGCACCATCCACAGCCACTTGACTCATCAAAACCCTAATTGATTCGACTGACTTTGCTGATGCAAGATCTAAAAAAGTGCGGCACTGAAATGAAGAACTGAAATAAATAATTGCTCCTCCAACGCACATGTCTTGTTATTCAAAGTTTTACAAATTTGCTTAACCATCCTTCATATCTAGCTTTATCTATCCTTCATTTGTATCTTCTCTCCCCTCTGATCAATTCAATCCTCTCTGCTTCGCTCTCGTTCTGCTTTCCTGTATAAACGAATCTAGGGATTGAAGTAGATGGTTTCTCGAATTCACGTACTCAATGGCTGGAATCTGAGCTCAGGGAAGGGCATGACATGAGGGATTGGGGTCGATGGATGTTTCGGTTGGGGGATTGGCAGTCGATGGATGTGTCGGTTGAGGTTTGGGAGTGTGATTTATTATTGTGTGCAGCAGTGTGTTTGTCCTGTATGAGTTTTACAGCGAAGATGCAGCGGATTGCGTTTTGTGATTGATTACATACCAGCCGGAAACTCCATCTTCCGTTTTACAACGAAGAATTAGAGATGGTTTTTCACAGCGAAGACGAAAAACCTGAAGCAGGTTTCAGCTCTCTGTTAGAGTGCCTTTGAATCATTAATGTCTGAACCGACTATAAAGTACAAAACCCGAACAAGGTTGGTCAGAGAATGTCATACATATTTCATATTCCTTGATTTTGAGCCATCAAGTAAATTGGTTCGGATTATGGGAGAGAACTAGAGACGGGAAGAAGACAGTTGTTGGACATTTGGGAGTTTATTGTCCACGGGTGTTGACAAAGCGCAACCATGAATGGTCCTAATATTGGCTCATCCACTGCTGAACAATGTCTTTCAATGGTTTCTTCATTTGAAGATCTTGAAGAGCAGACCACCATGGGTAGCGACAAAATGGTGCAAACACAAGTGACTCAAATGGGCATGATGTATCCTTCAAGGGGTCACCAATCACAGCTGCCTTGTGTGCGTCTGACCTTTGGATACATTCAAATTACTCAGAATAATTGGTGCAAAAGACTTTGGATACCGACCTGTCCGATAGAGGCAGTGATGTTTCCTACAGCATCCAGGGCATCTGTTCTGCAGCATCCATGGATTTGTATCCTAGAGCAAGACCAAATATGACATTTGTTGCAAATTTCTTAATTATTTTAGTGCTCAGCTGACTGATGCTTGTCATTCCCGTGTCTCTTACTTTATTGGGTTTGGCATACTTTTGCTTGGAGTTGCTTCTTAGCTTTTGGGTACTTCAGGTCAGTGATAAGCTAACTTGACATTATTTGTTTGCCACTGTCGTGCACTAAAAATTTG
>JAWWMW010077215.1:0-13352 GCA_035048345.1 Echeveria elegans
GATCGATGGAGCTTATGTGAAGTGTCAGTATCACTGTGTATCTGGCGATTTGTAGAGTGATTTCAGTCCAGCTTTCGTTTTAAGACTTTTCATCACATGCTCCTGATTGTGTTTTTCGTCGTGTGTGGCAGATTGATTTTTCGTCTCAAGTTGCTCGCGTCACTGCATCCATAAAAGTAAGGGTTCTTTTAAGTTTTCTTTCTTAGCTAATTTGCAATGTATCTTGATCATGCCTATAATTACAAATAGCGTCATTAATTTGGGATTGAATTCATTCTTAGTAAATCCCGTGAGATTAGGTTTTTAGTAAATCCTTATATACTGGGATGAAAGGTACGTTGAAAGGTAAGTTGTTTTGCTTCGTTGCTCCTTCGCTTCATTTCCTTATGTAGTGTTCCAATGTTGCTAACTTTTTAAATTTTTACACATTTTCTTGAAAATTTTAAGTTGTTCAGTACTTTATTTTTAATATCTGTCTGTTGCCGCCGCATCCCGTCGGTACGACGGGTTTGCCACTTGTTACAAATAATATAATAGGGTAAATATGATAATTGATCAATTACTAAGATAAATAATCATGACAACCACATAATATTCTTACATATAAGCTACGCACACTGGCACACATACATACACAAAGGAATACTCATTTTTATTTCTTTTACTTCATGTTATTATTCAGACAATATCTACCAACTCCAAAGAAGCGCACTTACGGTCAAAACTATAGAGTGGTTGGATCCTTTTCTCTCTCATACACTCCCCCCATCCCCTAACCCTTTTTCTGGTCGACCAGCTTCTGTAAGACTTCTCACGGGGTGGAGGGCTCCTCCTCCACGGAGGCGGCTGCCCTCTACCCTTCACCCCTTTTACTTTTCCGTTCTAGGTCTCCACTACCTTTCCTAACCTCTTCTCCGTCGGACGAGCTGGCGCCGGATCCGACTGCTCCGATTCTCGGCCTGGGTTTTTCTTCTCATGACTCTGATCTGCGGCTTCAGATCCTCATGCGGCGATCGGCGAATAGGTGCATCTTCGGTGGCTCGTTCGGCTCTGTTCAGCTCGGCTTAAACGGCGGTCACTTCGTGTGCTCGGTCAGCTGCGGAAGTTATCTGATGATGCATGTGGCGGTGCGATTCATGGCGGGTTCATTCCCGGATCTGCACACGATGTTGAGATGGTGGCGCATGCACACGGGTTCTGGTCACGGTAGGCTCAGATCTGTGCGGTCGTGATTGAGTCGGTTGTGAGCCGGTCGACGATCGATGGTAAAGGCTGGACTTGTGGCCCGGCCTGATTCTCCACTCTTCATCTCTGGATCTACAAGAAATGACGCGATACTCTTCGGATTCGCTTCCCGGTGGCGCTATTCTGTTTTTTGTTCAGCTCGGATGGCTGAGATATGATGGTGGGAGGTACTTTTATCTACATAAATAATTTTATCTATGTTTACTCTCGTAGTTGTGTGTTTCTACCCACAAGTATGTGTGAGAGCGTTTTGGTTCTTCTCACTTTGTGTGGAAGTTGTTTATATCGGCTTGAATATTTTCCATCATAGCTCCTTACGTTGTACATAAACTCTCTTGGAGCTATAGGTGAGGGTGTTGTGATTCATTATGGATCTACTTGTGCCTGACTCGTTGAGGTGGTCTTGATGTTTCCATCGACGACCCGTCAGTTAAGGGGTTGTTCGTAGATTTGATTGGTAGTCACTAGTGCGTGAGTATTAGTGGTTCTATGGTGGTGCCTTTAGGCCTGAGCTTTCAACAGATTTCATGTACTTGATTTCAGTTCTTGTACTCTTAATCCACTTATCAATCAATGAAATCAAAAAAAAACTTCAAAGAAGCACAGTTAGCACCAACCATTAGAAATAAATGACAAAGGAAGCCAAATTCTTAAAATAACTAAGGCCCTGTATATAAACAAACTTTGAAAAAAATTGAGATTGTTTTGAGTTTGATTTTGAGTTAACTTTTTAACAACTTTTTCATTCATTTCAACTTCAATTTTTTTTTCAAAACTCAAAAGGTTGGTTTGAAATTATTTTTTTTAAAAACTTTTTAAGACACAAACACTCAATTGAACCAATTTATATCCAATTAAATACTTAATTAAACCAATCTACACCACACCGCCGACCACCACCCCCGTCAGCCACCACCGCCGACCAACCCCACAACCACCATGGCCGGCCAACCCCACCACCACCACGGCCGGCCACCACCGTCATAATCTAATAATGAACACATTTATTTAAAGATGTTCAAAAAGAGGTGGCCGGTCGGAAGTCATGGTGGTGGTCGGCCGAAAATTATGATGGTGGTCGGTCGGTCGAAAATTATGGTGGTGGTCGGTCGGAAGTCATGGTGGTGGCCGGTCGAAAATTATGGCGGTGGTCGGTCGGAAGTTATGGTGGTGGCCGGTCGGAAGTTATGGTGACTGGTCGGAACTTATGGTGGTGGTCGGAAGTTGTGGTGGCCGGTCAGAGTTGTGATGGTGGGATTAGGTGCAAAAGTGTTACGAATGAGTAAAAGTAATGAATTTGTTGTTTTGTTTATAAACACCAAAAATTTGATATGATTTTAAAAAAGATTTTGAGTTTAATTTTTAGTTAAAAAATTGAATGAAAATGAATTCAAAACAAGTTCAAAACAAATTTCAAAATTGGTTTATAAACTGGGTCCAACATCTCTTACGTGTTATAAATCGAAACGGGTTAAAGAAACTTAGAAATCAGCAGTGTACAGGTAGCTTGATAATCCCCAGATAATCTAACTTTAATTCCATATATTTGGGATTTTGATAATTGGAATTTCGGACCCCCAATGACATAAACAGTACAGATTCTAGCTTTTCACAAAGTTCACATTACTTTTTTTTTCCCCCGATAATGGGTTACATGGATACAAAATATTGTACAAGATATCAATTATCTAGTACCTAAAGAACTCATACAGTCCAGGTCACATACGATCATCAATACCCAATCAGAAAGAAACACATGTATTTCTTCAAATAACCCCAAAAGGACGTCGGTTCTCCCGAGATATGAATGCAAATGCATTAAATGCATTAAAAACCACTTCCAACTACCGAAGCGTCACAACTAACCCATTCGTGTCCCACCGCACCTTGCATCCCGTGACCCTTCGGCGTCCTCACCTGAACCCGCCCTCGAGCCCCGAAGCCACAACCAAAAGTCAGCTAGAAAAAGCGTCAGTTCCGCCGTTGACACCACCGCACCAGTGCCAGAAGGCTTGCCTTCCTCGCCAACTACCGAAGCTCCAACAACCATCCTCCGCGTCCCAGCAACAGATGCACACTGTGTCCTTGCCATCATTTATGTTACCGGAAACACAAACATTGCAACCCATGGCTGTACAACACCATCACCAAAACTCGACCGTGAACCACGAAGCCCTCGCCACCATGCACCCAGGAACACACCAATTCCGTCGTCAACTCCGAAGCTCGATCGTCAGTCCGGGCCTTGTAACACGCCCTCCCGACGTCAACGAATGTCACGCCAACGCAAAAAGGTATGAAACCCAGCTCTCAGACGCCAACCCCACTCTGAAGGGACTGCGGACTGCAGCGATGAGAACAAAAAGAAAGGAACGACGAACTAAACCAAATAACAACAAATAAGAATAAATAGACATGCTCTCATAAGGATAAACCTTAGAGAAAATACAAAGCTCTCATAAGGATAAACCTTAGAGAAAATACCAAACTCTCATAAGAACAAATCTTAGAGAAAATACATGTGGAAAATGGGCTAACTAGAAAAGAAAAAAACTCCTAAGGGTAGAGGAAGAGAGAAATCATCCTCCGTGAAGAGTATGCACTTCCTCCACCCCAGGAGGAAGAGACGGTTGATGAGGTTTTTCCGAGAGAGAATGAGAGGCCCTATCTAATTTTGATAAAGGAAAAGAGGACCTTTTTTATTATTGAATGCCAACAGAAACAGACACACAATCAACAAATATAAGAATTAGGAGATTGAGATAATGAAAGTGATCAATCATCAATATTGTCTCTATGAGGAGGACTAGTAAGACCAATTGCATCAGTGCACAATGAGTCAGACATTCCTCTAGTCTGGTCAAATATATAACTCATTGTTTATAATTTGCAAAATGCATCAGTAAGAATTATTCATAAATAATATTTATATCATTAACTAATTATTAAAACTTATTACTTATTAACCTAATTTAATTAATAAATTTATTATTATATGTACATATTTATATTTTTGCTCAATGAGCTAAGTTTTAAAAATCAAATATAGTAACTTGTCAAATCTTCCTATTAATAAACGCTAAAGGGAAGATTGCGGTTACCTCCTGGCGACACTTTTTTGTTGCCGAAAATATCCTCTTCTGTGACGGTTACCTCTAAAACCGTCAACCCAGTTCGTGCAATCATCGACGTTTCAAAGGTTCATGTTTTTCTGCTTTTGATTCTTTTCAATTTTGTTTATCGCTGTGCAATCATCGGTGTGGTGGGATTGTGTACTGCGGTAACCTTATGTTTTGTTGATTTTCGAGGTTTTGCTATTGGTGTTTTTGATTATTGGATTGAGAACTGGTGATGCGGATGTGGAGGGTTTTACTATTGGTGTTCTGAGTTTGTTGATAAAGATAATTCAACGAGGGGGTTTTGAAAAACAAAAGATGAAGTTGACGAACAGAGACTCAAATTTTGATTTTGAGACGAGAGTTTGACGGAGGTGTGGAAACTTTCTGGAGAGATGGTGATTGTAAACCGGAGCTTGCTGCCTTGATTGGCGGAGTGGCGGTCCAGATCTGATTGTTGATGATGGTGGTGCGGCCACATTGTTGATCAATGAGATGAAATGGCAGTTGCTTGCGACGGATGCCTCCGCATCCTCCTGACGGCAGGATGAGTTGAGTATGATTTTTAACTAATTGTATTTGGTTTAATGGTTTACTGTTGATATTTGATTCAGGGCATGACTAGAAATGGTCATGAAGATCATTAGAGTTGTCTCCCAGATGATACATTATGCACAGTTCATGTTCCCTGTTGTTGGCGAGAAGGCCTACAATGGAGTTGGGGGCATATCAATTAAATTGGTACAACTTGATATGTAATTTTTTAACAATGTGCAGCTTCCTGTCCATTTGCACGTGTGAGGTGTGTGCTCGGAGTGTATGTTTTGTTCAGGGAAGATCCACTGGGAGTGTCCAGGGTCAATGCATCTAAGAAAGTTGAGCAGATACGGTTTGGTCTTATAGTTTCTATTTACTTAAAAAGTAATGGAAATGTTCTGCTATTTTTGGTCTATGACGATTTTTGCTTAAAGCTATTAATCTATCTGCTGCTCTTATCATTGCTTAAGCTAAATGTTCAGTGTGTTTGATGCTCTTGGTGAAGAAGAGATGATGTTAAAGCACAAGAACTACAACTTTTGTTACTGAACAGCTTCAAGCAAAAGATGAGAGCATGATCAGTAGTAATTGTGACCTTACCCTTTGTGGTGAATTTCTGTTCATCCATCAAATTCATCAGTTGCACCTGTTCTTCTTTTCAAAATAAACATGCACAGGCAGGGACTGTGCAACGACTACTAGTATATAAAAATTAGTAAGAGATTTTTTGGGTTATATTACCTAATATATTGATTTTAATAATTAAAGGAAAACCTAACGGAAGATCAACCCAAAATCAGCAGTGGATTAAAGACACCGGAAATTCAAGGAAGAAGTACAACGGAAGAGCAATGGATAAAACACAATGGAAAGGCAACAAGAACTCAACGAGAATTTTTCGTTGATCTTCCGTTAAATAACCAACGGTTGACGACACTCCGAGAAGTCAAACAAATTTCAACGGAATGTGTCAACATATCATCAACTTAAAGTTAACAGAATTTTTTGTTATAGTATCTGTATTTACCGTTGACGTAAGTTTTCGTTATTGTGTTTTTCGTTGAACATATTGTCATATAAAAAATGTATCTCCGGTGAACTCGCTTGATTTTTGGACTCCGAAAAATTCAAATTTGTAGTGAATGTTCTGCAAATATTGGTGATGATATCATTTTTTGCAAAATCCACTATTGTAATATTAATAAAAAATAAGAAAGTTAAAATAATAGTTTATAAAGAGAGTGTTTGTGAGTTAGAAAATTTGGTGAATGAGTTAGATTAATAATAAATTATTAAAAAGGGTAAAAGTTAAATAGTGATTGAAGGAGAGTGTTTGAGAGAGTAAATTTTTTTTCTTTTAAGAAACGGAATACATGTTTTATGATAATTAAAAATGAAAGACATGATTATTATACGCGGAGGAATATAAAATCGGAATTTATGGGGATGGAAATAATATCGTGGGGCACATCCATAAACAAACAATACAAAAGTGAAAAGTCGTAGTCCGTAAAGGTGGCAACAGGACAAGTAAACTTTCGATTGCGACCTGTCTTGCGTGGATCGGCATCGACCTATCATGCGCGTGAGGCACGGGTCTGCGGGCTTGGACCAGCACTACACGGACCCGCGGGCCCTATCCTGCAGATCTGGCTCTCAACCCCAAGCGCCACTGCCTGTCAGATCGAGCCACCTCTTATGCCATCGACTCACTCGAAATGACTAACCTTACGTTGTTCGAAGATGACACGCCCACGCACCGCAGGAGCACTCTCAGGCTGTTAGCTGGAAAGAGGCGCAAACGTGGATCTAGGTCTTCTCTCTCTGGTAGGAGTACCGATCGGAGCAACAATCATCGCTATTGCTCTGCTCCTTGTGCTACTTGCTTGGATATTCCTGTCGCGGCAGGGACTGATTCAAGTGGGGAGTTGTTTGTGAAGGGTGGCGGAGATGCTAATTGGGCAGATGTTAGCGAGGCTAGAAGCTCCTTTAGGAACGAAAGGGATGAGAGTGAGCATTTAACTAATGGAATTGTACAGGTTCCCGATTTGGAGGGTCAAGGTAATGAATCTGGGTATGTAAGTGAGCCAGGATACCGAGGAGATGCTGAATTGGGTTTGGGGATGAATTTAATGAGAAAGAAGATGATCAGAGGGCGGGGCGGTGGGCTGAATTGGACCCGCCCTTCCACGCGACAGGTCGTAATTTTCCCGACTTGGTCTGCCCTGTTTGCCAGCACGGCACGGCGGAGGACATGGCGGGTCCGCAAATCCGCATATCCAGTTGACACACTAGTAGTCTATAAAATGACATCGCTTGCGGAAATACAGCGTCACATCATTATTATTATTATACTTTCAAACCCTAAGGGCAGCTTTAATGGTCAAGCTAAAACCTAAAGGTATAACCTTAATAAGAGAGAAAGCTATAATTTGCTTTTAATGGTGCAAAGCTAAATGCAAAAGAAAAATAAGAGAGAAAGCAATAAAGTTTGCTATGTAGTGTAAATAAGCTATAAGCTAAATTTTTTTTAAAAACATAAAATTAAAAAAAAAAAATATTAAAAAAAAAGATTATCATCCAACTATCCAAATATCCAATATGTAACGTTTGATTGGATGATGTTATTTGTCCTTATATACTTGACCATACATAAAAACGTACTATGCCTAATACCACAACACACAATCTAGCAACATCTTTTACACCTTTTATTCTATACTTTGATTCTTATTTTTTATTAAGATGGATGAATTTCATAAATTCATGGTACAGTAAGGGCAAAGTACTGTTAGAAGGAATTGTAATAGATCTCAAATGATGCAAGCAGCATGTGCACAAATTTTAGAGATCGAGGAGGAAAAAGTTGAAAAAGGTGAATCTAGCAGTCGTCGAAGAGTCATCCAAAGAGATCGACAAGCGATGGACGAGAGACTGAAATCTTCATACTTCACGACACATTGTCGGTTTGAAGGAGATATATTTCGTAGGAGGTATCGTATGCGACCTAATGTTTTCGATAGAATAATGCACGATGTTGTCAATCATGATCAATACTTTGTACAAAGAGCGGATGCAACTGGTCATCGAGGCTTCTCCACTGAACAAAAAAATAACATGTGCAATGAGAATGCTATGGGATTTCGACTGATCTATGCGATGAATTTCTTGATATTGCTGAATCAACCGCCTTGCAGATTCTTAAACATTTTACTAGAGCAATTTGGAACGTGTTTCACAAAGAGTACTTGCGACGTCCATCAGCTGCAGATCTTCAAGTTTATTAAATATGGGTGACAAACGAGGGTTTCCAGGCATGACAGGATCTCTTGATTGCATGCATTGGCAATAGAAAAATTGTTCAACATCTTGGCAAGGTCACTTTACCAGCTACAAAGGAAAGCCTACTATTATCTTGGAGGCAGTTGCATCTTATGATACATGGATATGACACGCATTTTTTGGTCTTCCCGGATCCTTCATTGATATCAATGTATTGGGCCAGTCTCCTCTTTTCAATGAGGTTTGTCAAGGTAAGTCTCCACGTACTAAATATTTTGTGAATGGTCGTCAATATGGTAATACATATTACTTAGTGGATGGAATCTATCCAAAGTATGGAAATTTTTTAAAAACTATTCGCAATCCAGTGACACCTCCACAAGCATACTTCTCGGTAAAACAAGAATCTTATAGAAAGGATGTAGAACGAGCTTTTGGAATACTTCAAGCTCGATTCCCAATTGTGAAAGGGCCTACTCGTGGTTGGGATAGAGAAGATTTGCATTATATCATGAAGACATGCATTATTTTACACAATATGATCGTCGAAGATGAACGTGATGAATATGATGATTATGTTGAGATTGATCCTGCCGATGAGACCTAGAAGAGCTGATGTTTATGAAACACAAGACGAGGAAGATATTGAAATTGAACGAGATCCTAATGAAATCGGTGATTTCATGACGCGTTACAATGCAATTACAAGTCCCGTAATTCATCATCAACTCAAGGAAGACTTGATTAACCATCTTTGGAATTTGAAAATGTGATAGCCCTTTAGCGTTTTTATTACATGTCCCGTAATCCATCTTTGGATTAGTTTAACCATCTTGTTGTCGATGTACTTTTCATTGCAGTTTGTGTTATTTTTCCTTTATTGATAAGAGTGACATGATAAAATAAAGCTTAAATACCGAAATTCCAATTAGCGAACTCATCCTCCCGAGCTGCATCTTGTCTTCGCATTTTGTGAATCACTGCTGCTTGCTTTCTCTCCCAATATGCCTTGATTTCAGGAGGAAATTGCGATGGATCTTTCGACATAATCTCGTTTTCCTCTGCACGTTCAGCTTGAAGTCTTGCTTGTTCAGCTATGCTTGCTGCACGGTCAGCATTGATTTTTCCTTGTTCATACTCAAGTTGATAAAGTTCATTTGACTTTCTCATCTCATCAACAATCAAAGACGTATGTTCTTCGCTACTCTTAGATTTTTTTGCTAATTTTTGAGCTTTCTGACCTATGGGACGTGCATGCGAACTCCTAGAGGATGGATTATGATGCTCTTCACTGTCTCCCAAAGAAATCGAAGCCGGAAATGTTAAATTATCATCCAATGATATCGGTGGACTAAACTTCAACGAATGTTTCAAAACCGGCCAGCAATGTGCAAATGCAATATCTTTTCCCTTGTTCATCGAGCAGTATATTGATTTTGCTTGTAATTCCTACATTAAAATTATTTGAAGTCATAAAATGATAATAACAAGACAGACGTATAAACATGTTGTTCTACGAAGCATTACCATGTCAGTTGCATTTTGACCGCTTGAAAAAGCAGCTTCAGCTTTCGTTAGAGCTTCACGCCACTTAGTGCACGCTGGTCTAATTCTCCTCCAACGAGCTTCACAAGCTCCTCCGGGTCTTTCTATAACCATTTGAGGCCTTATAGAGTTGTATACAGTTGATATACGTTCCCATAATTTTGTTTTTGCTTGGCCCGTAGCTATATCACCATCTTCACCGATGCTCAGTACGGCGTTGCATAAAGCAACATCTTCATTGTTTCTCCATGATTCACCTCTACCTTTGTTCGTTTTAAAAAAAAAAATAAGATTGACTATTGAAGATTGAAGAGAAGAAAAGAGAGCAAACATATGAAGAATGAGCACAGAGAGTGGTATTTGTACTATTTCTTAACGTATTCATACACCACAAAAACATCTAACATGAATATGGGGGAAGTGCGTAGATAAAAAGATATGATAAGAAACTACAGGACATAACATGAATGACAATTGCATGTCAATAAATTACAATGCATGCATATATTGACTATACATGAATGAAAGACTACTACAAAAATAATGTCATTTATATGTAAAGACAATTTGTATACAATTTTGTAAAGATATATGACATTTGGCACAAATAAAAAGTCATTGGTATATGAACAAATTTGTCCAAACATGGTGTATAAAGTTTATGAATGCCAAAATGATTTAGACAATTGGTATACAATTTTGTATTGATATGGTACAAATGCACCATAGTTGAATTATAATGATTTTATCAAAGTTAAATAAAAACTAAATAAATTTAGCTTTTCCTATCAAGAGGGTGTTCTAAATTAGAGAGGAACCTAAAAATAGAATATTGCTTATAGAATAAATCGACCCATTAAAAGCTCAAAAAGCCAAATTATGACTTATAGGTTTAGGTTTTAGCTTGACCATTAAAGATGCCCGCAACGGGAGGAACGATCCAGCTGCCCACCCGATACACTTCTTTTGTCAACCTCATTAATTCTACTGCTCTCCGCTTTCACGCTTCGCCTCCGTACTTATTCCTTATTCAATCGATTTGTTTATAAATAGGATTTAGGGTTTGAGGTGATAAGAGAAAGAGAGAGATCGGGTAGGTAAATTAAGTAGTGAAATTGTTTGTATGGGAATGGAGGAGCACGGATGATTCTGAAACCATGGACGTGATCATAAGAACACGTAGGCTGGGAGTCTGTGGAGCCTATTTGTCCTTATTTTTTGGTGTGTGGGCTTCTTTTGGCAGGGACGTCCTCCCAAGGAAACAGCCGCCCTCTCCCGCCCTCCATTGCCGCGAAGAATGAATATAGTGATGATGCATGGATGGGAAACATGGATGAACATATGGTATGATGCTGACAGTCTCTCAACTTTCTTGTACATGTTTGATAAAATGCTTCACTTGCACTTAGAACAAGAACTACACCAATGAACATATGGTATGATGCTGACAGTCTCTCAACTTTGGTTCGTTATACGTTGTTTAACACTAATGTGACAAAATATGTGTCACAATCGCTCGGTCACGTTTGCTGCGTGACGTAGGTATGTTGTGATATGTTATTTTTGGCATGTCACAAAGAGCTTGCGACGGATTCGTTATTACGTTGCGAACAAAATATGTTGCATTGAATTCTTGGTACACGAAATAAGTGAGTCGTATAGAAATAATAAACACGTTCAGTCGATGTGTATATGAAATGTAACATGTTACCTCAGACTTTTAATTCACAATTCATTTGTCGCATGGAGAAGATAGGACGCAGCGATATTTCATTATTTTTTTATGATTATATTTTAATTATTTTTCAAATATATTAATTAAATTTCAAATTTATTATTTTCCAAAGTCAATCCATTCCACTCATACACATTTCTCACATTCTCAAACCCACCCAAGCAAACAAATCCCTCATCGCCAACTCCAAACTCCTCCTTGGCCCTCCTCAAAACCCTCAAATCCACCTCTCCAAGCTTCTTCGGATCTGCCACAGAAGCTCGTGTGGATTCCAGATGACACATTCACTATCCGTCCTTGGATTTCACTTTCCTCGCCGTCTCCGCCAATATCTTCTTCATCCATAGCTTCGGCAACAGAAAATACCCTGCAATCACACACATTAATCAATCTCTACCCACATCAACACACAAAAACAAACTTAATCCATCTTCAATTTGTTTATTAACTAATAATTAATAAATTACCTAAGTAGTTAGTGGAGAAGGTCATCTCCACATTTCCTAATCTTGACATAATATTCTGTCGGCTTATACGCTACATCCTGCAATCCTTCTTTATCAGCAATTACCACACAACAAATGACTTGACTAAAAATGTAAACTGACCCTTATGTATGTTAACTCATAAACAGCAAACATAGCAGACTTATTAATAGTTATAGCCGGTGGTATCCGCACTGTGTGCATCATGTTTGTTGAATTTGCTACATTCCCCTCCACCTCTGTTATCTCCGCCACTAGCGATGCCTCTCCTCCACTCTAGAAAAACTGAAAAACCAAAAAATTATCAGAAACAAAATAAAAAACACTGAACCAAAATTTCACCTTTGGTAAATTTAACACACACAAAATTCCCAAATCTCCAAATCCTAAAAACCTAATGTACGCAAAAACGTGATATCGGAAGCCAAAACTCAACAAACAGCTTGAGTATGTATGATGAAAAGATTGAGAAGAGCACCAGTGGCGGCGAGAGGCGTGCGGCGTGTGATAAGTGTTGGACTGATTAGCAACTCCCGCTAAATTCCATCATCATAACCACTACAGGTAGAATCAAATTTGAGGGGAGCGGAATCGCGAGGGTTGCGTGCTGGAGTGTAGCAATACGAGGGGCAGACAGAGGCAGGTCGCAAGCATGCTAGGTGTGAAGCGGCGAGGAGATTGGGGTTTGGTGGGTGCGGCTGGATGTGAAGCGGTGAGGAGATTAGGGTTCGGTGAGTGCGACTAGATGTGAAGCGGTGAGGAGATGAATTATTGTCCAAATGAATTTACATGAAAATTTCATCCTCCCTCCCAAAATTTGCTTTTCCGTCCCATTTTTGACACATACAATTTTCACTTTCAGTAACATAAACAAGCTTATGTTAAACATTAATGTAAATATATTAGAATAATGTATATGTGTATATTAGAATAATTTGTAAATTGTAGTATATGTGATAAATATAAATTTGTAATCAAAACTAAGCGATAAGCTATAAATTTAAAATAATAAAAATAAAAGAACAAAAAATTAAAATTATAAATTTTAAAAAATTCAAAAATTATGACAAATTATATACGATAAAAACATAATGACAAACATATATGTGATAATATTCATGTACATACATGAAGTACTAGCTTATATCTAGACATATTTTACATGTCTGATAATATAAAAATAAAAAATATATTAAGTATATAAGTATGACACATTTTAATGAAGGGGTTAGGTTTGAAGAGTTTGGAGGGTGTGTAGGGTTTAAGGGCAAGTGCACCAGTAGACTAAGACTTGGGGCAGGACTTGGGTCTTCGCAGCACACCAATGGACTGACAGGTGGGTTGGACTGAAAGTTAGTCCACCCAGACGAAGACCCGGACCTTCCCACGACCCAACCAATAGTCCGG
>JAWWMW010077245.1:0-13344 GCA_035048345.1 Echeveria elegans
TTCGCCAAATAATCTGCAAGCATATTAGCTTCTCTTCTAATCAAAACCAACTTCCAAGACCGATTCTGAACAAACTTTGACAGACAAATGTTAATGTCTTCATAAGCCAACATTGCGGAACGCTTTGCCCCAAAAATGTATTTGAACATATCATTATTATCAATTTCAAATATACAATCCGTCCAGCCCTCTTTTTCAGCCCAGCATAAAGCCTGATGCAACGCAATTCCTTCCACTGAAGATTGGATGTCACTCCACTAATGGTACCAGCATAAGCCCCTAGAACACGTTCATCGCTATTTCTGGCAACACAACCAAAACCTGCTTTCCTTGCGTCTTTAAACCATGATCCGTCACAGTTTATCTTAATTGTATGACCTTCAGGGGCAGACCACTGTAAGGCAGCATCTTCGTTAATCACACAGTATGTAAAACGAGGCATTAAGAATAATGTTACTCTTTCCTTTGTGCTCAATGCAGCCATGTCAACCGATAAACATTCTTTTCCGTGAGCAAGAGAATTCCTGCAGAACCAAATCTGATACAATCCATAGATTATCAGCAATGCAGTTTCAGAGTTCATATTGATTAAACAATGCCACAGCCATTCTGAAATGTCATCACACTTCCATCGATCACTAATATGATCCAGGTTTCAGAGTACATTACGGTTCATTGGCATGTATTTATTCATATTTAATCATCTTTAAAATCGAAAAAAACTAAACTTCTTAAAACAAATAAAATGGCATAATTTTTTGTGTATATATCTATTCTTATAAAAGATAAAGAAACAGACCTAAAACCAAACCTAAAATTATATTGTTACCCCCCATTCGCCACCATTAATCACAAATATACCATTAAAATTAAAGATACCGGACCGGCCCGATCCATTAAATAAAATTTTAAATTTTAAAAATTGAAAATTGAAAATATTAAAAATTAACATTAAAAATAAAAATAAACGGAAAATATTTAAAAAAATTAGATGAATTAAATGGAGACACGTAAACAATTTCCATCGAGACGACGTGAGAACAGCTAATATATATATATAAGTAAATGCCAAAAGAGGTGACAACATATTTTGCGCAAGACATAATTCGACTAAAGCATGAAGTTATTAAGCAACTTCTACGTATAAACAGTACACAAGACGTGTCATTTGTTAGGTTTAAAACTTAAAAGTAGTTTTTACTTTATACTTATTATTTTTAGAATTTAAGTTTTAATTTTTAAAAGCCGAATTGGTATGAGCAGATTTTATATGTTCATACAATTTTTAAATTTGAATTATATATATAAATACATGTAGTGTTTGAGATATGCAGGTTTAAATATTTATTTCATATAAATCCATATCCAACCCGCATTGAAAAATTCGGGTTGGAAATAGTTAATAAATTTTCTAAGGCAACCCGCCCTAAACGCGTAAAATAAAACACGTAAAATGCCAGCCCTATCTGTCTTCAGTTTATGTGCATAAATCACAGTGGCGGAGGCAGGAGGGGTCGGCCGATCCCTCCGTGCCTGGAAAAATCCCCTATTAGATTACTCTCGCCCCCGCCGCCAGACGTCCACCCCTGCCCTGCTGCGTCTTCTCCCATTTGTGTCGGGTACAACTCATTATGATTTGCGGGATAGTGGCTGTGGGTGTTGGTAACTGGTGCGGCTCTCAGTGATGGGTGATGTCTAGTGACGAAGGTGGACTTTGTTAGTGAATATGTTTGTTTTGTGTTGGGTATTACCTGAAGAAGTTAGGGAAGGGTTAGTTTGACAATATAGCTGATGATGTTTTATCGGCATGTTTTTGTTTATTGTGATCAGCGACAGCAATGTAGAGTACAGATGTTTATGCACTTGTCAGGCAGTCGGCAACATGTAATAAAAGTTTTCAGGTAAAAAATGATGAATTACTGGAAAGATGATTAGGCATGGATACCAAACTTTTGCTACAATACCGAGACAAGCACAAACGACAAAGGAAAGATTCTTCAAGAAATAAATGGCGTCACAATCCAGTCAACCAAATTCACTCGTCAAAATTACAATTTGACTTCACATTCATTTATGACCGCCAAAACAAATGGTTCCATTCCATTTCCTCTTCGTCTTCTAGCTCCTTCTCGTTCAACCTTGAGAAAAAAAAAATTTGTACGGTCTATCAAAGAAGATGATTGAAACTATGAAAGGTAAAATATTTCCATCAGTCTATGCTTGGTTGAATTAGTCTTGCTCTTACCTGTAGCGACTGTTAACAGAGCATTTTCTGCAATGAAACATGTGAAGACAGAGTTGTGAAGCAGGATGGGGATAAATATTTGAATGACTGTTTATTGGTATACATTGAGAAAGAATTGTTCATGGATATTCCCAATGAAAGAATCTTGAAGCGTTTTCAATATATGTATACTCGTAGGCGTCAATTGTCGAGCCTCTCTAGATCTAATGTTATTTCAGTTTAATATTTTTAAACAGAGTATGGTAACTATATATGACATTTTCCCTCATTTTTTTTTTTTTTATGAAATTGAATTATCTATTAGTTTGTAATGTCCGAAAAAAAGTTTCAGGGCGCTGCTCCCGAACCCCTTGTATTTCCGACCCCTCGCCAGAAAATTCCTGACTCCACCCCGGATTGCAGACATTAGTTAACGTGCGTCATTTAGGCACGAGTTGGAGACTATCCTCGTGTAATGCTGTGTAATGCTTGAGGTGAAGATGAGGTGAAGATGATGGACCTGTGTAATGCTTTGAAGATCATGAAAGTTTCAAATGTTGACATAAAGTTGTAAAGACAGGTGTACAAAAAAATATTGAATTTGTTATTGGTTCTTGAAAGTTTTAAAACATATCAAACGTGGCATGCACTACAAGTCAAAGAGATGGATGGCAGTCAGACCGTGATGCGCAAGGCCGTAGACTCGTCATACGTCTTAAATACTAAAAAATAACTCCGTATTTAGTCCGGCGGAAAAGTCGTTGAATATGAAACAGAACACCTCTCCTTCTTCCTAGAGGACTCAGAGGCGGACGCATGCTGAGTAATTGGGATCAGCCGGACCGGACCGCACCGCACCCACTAAATGGTGCAGTAACCATCAACATTTAAACTGATATCACAATAAATATGCTCCCATTATTATTTGTATTTTTGAAGGTTTTGACGGATGATTTTTTTTATTGACAAATGAATTGATCGAATTTGTCCTGATTCAAATTAGTTTAATTTTTCCAACAAACCACAGGTTTTCCATTCTATTACTGTATTAAATTAATGTCAATACTTTTTATCAACAGTACAAAATAGGTCGTCTTTGCACTATAAAAATCCTCCTCTTGCCATTCCTTCATCCAATATCATCAGATTCATCTTAGCTAGCTAACAACAACACAAACAAAATGGCTTGCACCAAACGGCGAACCATCGACCCCAAAGCGGTCCTAACCACGGCTGCCTCACTGGCTGCCTCAGCCATGCTTGCCAGAACCATCATTAACGACTTCCTACCAGACCAATTTCGTGAACTCTTCTCTTCCAAATTCAACGAGGTGACTCGCCACTTCTCTTCACATGTCACTTTTGTCATCGAGGAGTTTCAAGGATTTACTCTCAACCAAGTTTTCGAAGCTGCCCATGTTTACTTGGGCACCAAGCTTAATGCATCAGCGTGCAGAATCAGAGTTGGAAAAGGCGAGAAGGACAAGACTCTAACAACTTCCATCGACAGGAATGAGGAAATGCTGGATGTCTTTGGTACCATTCAAGCTAAATGGAAGCTAGTGTGCGTCATGGTTGAAGCAGCCGCTGACCATGGCCATAGCCGTGGGGACCTTAACTCTACTTTAAGATCCGAAGTCAGATCCTACGAGCTGACATTTCATAAAAAACACAAAGACAAGATTCTCAACTCCTACTTACCTTACATTCTGGAGAGATCAGAAACATTGAAACACCAGTCCAAGGTCATAACGCTGCATACAGTCCACTATGGTAGATGGGATTCAGAAACACTCAATCTTGACCACCCAATGAGCTTCGACACTTTAGCATTGGATGCAGAGCTTAAGAGATCTGTAATCGAGGACTTGGACACCTTTATCAATAGAAAAGATTTCTACAGACGGATCGGAAAGGCCTGGAAGCGAGGCTACTTATTATATGGCCCTCCTGGAACGGGAAAATCCAGCTTGATTGCTGCCATGGCCAGGTACCTCAACTACGACATCTATGACTTGGATTTAACAGATGTTGAGTGCAACTCAGATTTGAGGACTTTGCTGCTCAACATGACGAATAAATCCATACTGGTTGTGGAGGACATTGACTGCAACATTGAGCTGCAAAACAGAGAAGGGCCATCAGTGGGAGAATCAGATGCAAAAACATCAGCTAGAAACGAGCCAAATGAGAATAAGGTGACGCTATCAGGACTACTTAACTTCATTGACGGTCTTTGGTCTTCGTGCGGGGATGAGCGCATTGTTGTGTTCACCACGAATCACAAAGAGAAGCTAGATCCAGCTTTGTTACGACCGGGGCGAATGGACCTGCATATCCACATGTCATACTGTCGCTTCTCGGCATTCAAGCAGTTGGCTCTGAATTACTTGAGAGTTGAAGAACACAGACTGTTTCAGAGTATCGAAAAGCTCTTGGAAGAGGTGGATGCCACACCAGCTGAAGTTGCTGGTGAGCTGATGAAGTGCAATGATGCTGAATTGGCTCTTCAAGGACTCGTCGAATTTCTCAGTGGCAAGAAGTCTAAAGAAGAAAACCACAAACCAAAATGAAGTCAGTGAGGTTTTATGAGGGTCAATCGTGTATAATTACTTGAAACAGTAGTATGCAAAATTGACTTGAAAATATCCGTCCATTTACATAAATACATCATTTTTGTGGCATAAAGACCATTACAACATATACCAGACTCAAGTTCGAAGCAGATGTTGACTAAAGGACGATTACCGTCAACCAAATTAAGTTAACTACTCAAAATCGATATAATGGACTAACGATTTGTTGAGCTTGATTTTCTTAATGCAAATTGGTCGAAGTCGTTCATATTCAGCTCGCTCAAATGACCACTCATGGTTGTCCTACTTTTTCTCGATGAGAATCAACCTTAAGACTTGTTGCAACATCGAAAAAATGGGCAACAGCTTCCTCTGGAGTTCCGACAAGCACACCATGTCCAGGATTAAGAATGTGCCCCCTTGGTCCTGCACAGTTGACAACCCTGAAAAAGGAAAATTTGAACAGCGTAAGCATTTGCAGCGGGAAATGGCGGTATGTTGAATTAAAATTTACTGGCGTTCAAGAGCTTCATCTTTATGATCACGCATTAACGTTCCCCTATTGTTACAGATTCTTACTGAAATTGACAGCTCAATTATGATTTAGGATCAGTTGTTTCAAACCCTGTGTCAACGCAGCTAGATAAATAGTTAATGTAACATAAACTGAAACGTCACAGCGATTGATAACCCGGTTAGGCTCTTTTAAGGCTTAGTCCGTGGGCTTCTCATCAAGCCCGATGGAAACCGTTCACGAATATGAAAAATTCGTACACAACACTTACAATGCGTAAGGTTCGAGATAAGAATTAATCTAGTGAAATGATCTAAGAAAACCTCAGTCCTTAGATACAAGACCCCGTTTTGGTGTCCACCAGTCCAGACCCAGTCTGAACTATTCTGCCTCTATGTTCTCCGTCTGCATCAACACAGAGCAGTTTTTGTAGCTTGTAAAAGCTGGTCGTCGATCTTCAGAGTATCACCTTCACGTGAATGATAGAATCACCAGAATAAAGCTCTAATTGTCGTCGAGTATTTATGTTTTTACTCTGCTTAAATTCGACGTCTGACAAAGATGAAATGCTTCATATTTATACTTTCCAGTTGCTTATCTCTAAAGCAACGGATTCACTTTCCAAAATTGAAGTACAGAAATCCATCTTGATAATGACACTTGCCAAACGAATATTTAGCAATACTCACAAACGATATAATTAGATTCAATTGATTTAATTCAGATCAGCTCCACCTTTCACTTAATATTATCAAGTTGCCATAGAAAAAGATATACACGGTCCAGCTGGCCGTGACGTGGAGCTTGATGAGGAAAAACCGCTTGACTCAGCATGTTGTCTTAGGCGCTTGGTTGATGCACCCTCTGTGTCAAGCATACATATTCATCGCCTGAGCCAAAAAGATTGTCATTCATAAGCATCGGATATCGTGGTGCTCTCAATCTCCCCCTTGACAATTATTTTGGCAAAACTAGATAGTAAGCTAACTCGTAGGATAACATACATAATTTCATAAGAAAACCATAAAAAAACCCAATTCATAGATTGGTATTCATAAGTTCATCAAAATGCTGACACATAGGTCGAGCATACACAAACTGAAATAAGTCAGCGCCTGATACAAAAGATACTCCCCCTTTTTTCACCAGAATGTGATAGGGGGTCTTCAACAGATACCCAAAACATAGTTCTTAGAAATTGACTGAAATAAAAGATATGATATGGTGAACTAAATTTCACTGGTCATCTGAGGATTCTGCTGAGTCTGAATCACTCTGGTCTTCCTGATCGCCCCCCTGAGTTTCCTTAGAGTGCTCAAGCAAGGTGATGAGTGAGCGAGGTACAGGAGCCTCTGCTGCTCTCTGGGACGTTTCAGAGCTGACTTGTTCACATCCTAGTCTTTCTTCTCTGACCCAGGAATAATTTTGCTTAACTTTCAATGGCAGTGCGCGCTAAATGGACTTAGGCATTGTGACATCAACAAAGTGCTTGAATGTGAATAGCTTCCAGTCTGCGATCAATGGCTTTAGAGTAGTCACACTCGCTGATTCATCAATAATCTATGAAGCATTTTTCAAGATCATCTGATAGATGGTTGACGGATGGCCATATTGGATGATTGGGGTTCTTGCTCACTGCATGACTAGCCAACTTATCAAAGATGATCCAACCCAGGTCCATTGATTTTTCCAGACTGATATGGTAGATTAGAGCTGCTAACGGTTTACTGATTGTTTACCGATGAGACACATGAATTCAGTTCCTGATGCATATCCCTTGCAGCAGCGCATATATGGTAGCCATGTATTTTTGACTCTAGTGTATACCCCGATCACTTAGCAACTTTTTCATTTGCCAGTGTGAAGGCAACTTGATTTCAGTCGGAAGACGTTCAACATAGTGGCATTGAAGCTGATCCCAATGTTTAAGTTGATGGATTCGGGGAAAAAGGCACAGTCCTACCTCTGACTGTCACAACCCCATATCCTTCCATCAGGATATCTCAAAATTCATCTGTTATGTTGGCAATCTTTTCCCGGACCAATGCTTCACAAAACGGTCTAGCAGCCTTGACTGCTTGCCTCAGATCAGCGTCTTCCAAACACTTTACCACTTCTGGAACAATGCATCTCTTCTCTTGAAAGATTCCCTCAGCAAAAAAACTTGCGTTTCAGAGTCAATGACCATCGTTCACTGGCTGATTTGGACTGAAACCAAACACCATCCACTGTCAGCCTCTTCTGAGATGCAACAGTCTTTCCTTTATCTGCTCCCACTGTCTTGGGAGTCATTGTCTTAGAACTCTTCTTGCTGTCAGTCTTAGTCGGAGCCTTCTTGGTAGGGGGAACTGGAGGTTTTTTTGAATCAAACTTGCGTTTTTTCTGACTAGGTTACACGACCTGAGTCGATTCAGACTGTGAATCATCCACCAAAGGGTCCTCAATATCCTTCTGACGAGTGGATCAGCGAGTGGGAGAAGTGGCCTTCTTCTTCTTCCTCTTCTTCTTTGACTGAATCATCTCAGTCACTGCGACATCGATCTGGTTAAGGATCTCCTCAAATTCCACTGTTGACATTGGGTTGACCTTTCTCCTCAGGAGCCGATTCCTTGATTAACTCAGACGCTTCAGGCTTCGCTGAGGTGACGGTGACTTGTTCAACCGTATTTAGAAACTCATCTATTACCTTCTTAACACTTGCATCAGCTTCCTTATCTGATACATCTTCAGTAATACTCTCAACTTCTTTCAAAAGTGGATCCTCAACAGGAATAGTAACATCATCTTCTTTGTCAACTGCTTCCTCATTTGTCTTATTCAATGCTTCAGGAGCACTATCCACCACTGCAGGTTCTACCAACGGACTGGGAGCTGGCACAACTGATTTTCTTGGCTTTTTAGCAGTCACCTTCTTCCATGTATACGTATTCTTAATGTGTATTTTCTTCAACTTTGCAAGGAGTAACTTCCTCTGAAACTCCTTTATACTGCTTTCTCTTGACACCTCAGGTGCCACAACATCCGTACTCCTTGGGCCACTAGACTCTGTCTCACTCATCTTCTCAACATCACCAACAACTTTACTGCTCCCCTATAATTAACCACTACTTGGTCCACCAACATTACCAGTACCCTCATCTAGAGGTACCACAACATCAATACTACTACCAACAGGTTTATTTGGACTCGACTTATCAGATTCAGCACCCAGTTCCACAGATTTATCAATAACTAATTTAGCCTTATCACTAATAGGCATAGCTACTCTTTCAGATCCAACATCATGGTGACTATAAAAATTGGTCCCTTTTTTAATTTTATTTCAAATAGGAGTTTCTTGGACCGTCACATTCTTGCTCGGCCGAGCAAGAACTCTGTGTTTGTTTGCAGTTATCTCGCTCAGGAGTTAGAATCTCGCTTGGCCGAGCAAAATCCTTTGAAGTCACTCCTTAAGATTAGAATGAAAATTGTAGGAACTTGAGTTAGCTTTCCAACGCATTTTGTTTAGTCTCAATTAGATATTGGATGCTCTCAGTGGAAACTTCCAAAGCTCAAAAGGGTCCAAACTGCCAACTTACAGCAACTTCAATTTAGGACTCACTTCTCTGAATTCTTTCAAACTTTCTCTTAGGTCAAATTGTATTTGAATGTGACGTTTTAGCTCGTATTTATTGTTTTCTACTTTCATACCCTGAAATACAAAACTACACCAAAAGTGTAATTTTATACACATAATTAGACAAACACGACTAGTATTTTGACGCTCTATCAATAATTTTGATAAATTTTCAAAATATTATAAGTAATTTAAATAGAAAATATTCTTAGTGCAATTTTTTATTAAAAATAAAGCTAAAGAAGTGGGTTTTCCATACTTTCTTGTGAATTTGTGAATAATTTTGTGTTTATTTAATATATTTTATGAACAATACAAACTACTAATATTTAAGAAAATTATTGGCAATGAGTGAGTGTTTCTAAGAAAATAATTTAATGGGTGACTCTAGGTACTATCAAGTTTTGCAGGTGATTTTCGGTAAAACTCATATTTTACGGATGATTTTCTGTAAAAAAAGCCAAAATATATGTGTATATGATAATTTGTTTAAAAACTTTTATATTAAATACAAACTTTTTTTGTAGTAAAAGTTAATTAATGAAAATTTAAATATTTAAATATATGTATATTTGCAATATAAAGTAATGAATAAATATGGTAGGGTACACGATAAAGTGATATTTCCTAATTGTTGTTGAGTAGGAAGATAATATAACAGTATTTGATGATAAAGTGAGGTCAGATATGACGTGGCCAGAAAATTTTAAGATAATACTATTCAGATGCCGGAGATTGTCTCAAAATGATTGAATGCCTTTTTCAATAATTTCTTATTATGGGAATGGCAAAGAGACTATCACAAAAAAGTACAAGTATCCTGGGAATAGGACTGTCAACAAAAAACTCAAGTAGGCAAAAAATAATTTATTTAATGATGTGGAAACATGCGATGTGTTGTAAGTTGTTATGGAACATGTATCTTGAATACTAGAATCTTGAATACTTGAGATCCGAATCTTTGAGTTTTATAATGTTATTCCATAAAAGAAGAATGACATATTTTAAAGTGGCAAAATTGAAGTTAAAGAATCTGAAGGTCCTGCCGGAAATAGACCTACAGCTCAACCTGTAGAGAAACAGTTTGCACAAGAACATAGAGGCCAAGCTACAACCTGAAGCTCAAACTACAACTCAAGCTACAGATTCACTGTCCAGATTCTGAATATTTCTAAAAAAGGATTTTAGAAATACCGAATTTCTATAAGCTTGAAGAATAATTCTGGGTTCCTAAAACGGGATTAGGAAGTCAGAAATAAGAAATAAATTCGAGTCAATCAAGGTTTTACTAATTCTTAGGTTAAGGAAATCAATGCTTCTCTTGGTCATTATAAGAGGCGATGGCTCAAGAAAAAGTCACCAGAACTAGAATACAAGGCTTAACCAGTCCAGATCAAAGTCATTCCTCTCGGAGCAAGACATCTTCGTAACTGAATAATATTTTGGAGAAGAGTTCTCGGTCAAGCAAGCGAGCGTTCACAGCTGTCGATTGTAGCTGATCAATCTGATCATGTTTCAGTGCGAGGGAACGTGAGTTGCTTAACGTTCTGAGGTATTTCAGAATGTGTTTTTTGTAATAATCTCTTAGTTGAGTGAGTCGTTGTAAAGGTTGCTAGGGTTTAGCATAAAAGGTCATTTGTACAAGATCACGGGAACAACAAGAGTTATTAATCTGAGCGAGGCTCTCCACACATATGCAGATAGGCCAAAGAGGGTTAACAAATATCGTGTGCATATACATAGTTATACATTATGTTGTAACACGACATATAGCTAGACCTATAAGTGCACCTGGATTAAACTTCTATCACACCGATAGAATATCAAAGTGTATGATTGATCCGAAGAGTTTCTTTAATGGTGAACTTATTGTTCCAGCTTTGAAATGAATTATTTGATGATGTGAATTTGTCATCTTGGAATATTTTTTTAGCCCACGAAAAAACCCGAAAGGAATCTACCTTTTGTATAACCGACGAAGGCTTGATAGACAATTATCAAGCTAATGCAAAAATATTTGATGATATGGAGTCGCGCCACCTGTTTTCCAGCTAAGACCTCAGCAAGACCTGTATAGAGGAAATTATTAAATTCAAGGGTCATATCAAGGGCAAAGCTTGCAAAATAGGGAAGCGCAACCTACAAGACCAATTCAACATGGGGATGAAAACTCATGAATTGAAGAGATTTATAACGCATTAGTCAGTTTGTAGGGGCGGGCTATTCATAATAACCTAGTTATGATCCAAGGCTCGAGCAAAAGATTGGATAAGATTGAATTGAAACAAACCGAGGGTATAAGAAGCAAGGTGAATTACCTGCACAACCCAAAGTGGAACATGCTGAGCAATGCAACATCATGGAGGAAATCAAAGAAGCTCTTGTAGCTATTATAGAAGAAGTAAAAGGTGATAGAGTCTCCACCCACGTAGTACCGTTTCTCAGAGGATGGAATTAAATGGAAATGGATAAGGAATCTACAGAAAAGGGTTTTGGGAATTTCTAACAAATGGCCAAGGAGTTAAAAGTTCACAAATCCTTTTGGAGGACATTAGCGAGATCCATATAGTTTAAGCCATATCTTAAGGAGATCCTAACTAGCATGAAAAAGATTAGAGGATCATACAAATTATCCTTTAACACTTATGTAGTATTTTATTTATGAACCAAAGCTTATATAGAAGCTGAATGATCCGAGAAATACTTGTATAACTTGCGCCATTGAAGGACTGACATAAAACAATGGTTTAGAAGACATTGTGTCCGATGTTAATTGTTATGTCTAGCAAAGTATTTCACAAGTTAAAATTTCAAAAGATAAACTTACCTAGGATGGAGATTCAGTTCGCGGATGCAACCATTAGTTCACCTTGCAGATATTTTGAAAATATGCTAGTAAAAGTGGATAAATATTTTATACCTTGAGATTTCATTGTAATGAATATGAGTCGCATGCAAGAGTATGGTGCCAGTAATTTTTGGATGTCCATTCTTTGCCACAATATGAGTAGAAATTGACTTGGGAACATGCTCTATGACATTGAAGGTTGGAGATTGAATTATCACCTTCACAAAGTCAAAAGAAAGGGAAAAACCACCTTTACAAAAATGTTATATGTAAGGATGACCTAAGGATTCCTAAGGAAGAGCTAAGCAGAGGAGTAAATATCATCGGCACAGAAGAATTTCAAAATGATGTTGAAAGAAGATCCACATCAGTTGTGGGACATTGTAATAATTTTAATTGTTGATTTTTCCCTCACTAACAAAGTTGGATGATTTATCTAATACATGAGATCCACCTGATTAAGCAAGAGTAAGAGGACTAAGTTAACTCCAATGAAAACTTAGAATGAACTAGTCATGATAGTCACCATTCTATTACAAACGGGAGGCTAGATAGAGGACCAAGTGAGGAGCCTGATTGAGTAATATGGAAAAATAAAATTTTCTTGAACTAAAGTAAAGAAATCATCAATTGAAGCAATCAAAAATCCAGAGCTTCCACCAAGTCTCGCCAATAAAATTTTCTTGAACTGAAGTAAATAAAATTTTCACGGCGCATGTCGTGCTTTTGCTGAGTGGTAGAGCGCCCCCTTGTTTGGCTCCTTTCCTCATGAGTGCGCCTATTACTCCTCTTAAGAAGTTTGGAGGCGGCGTTAGACCGGTTGCTGTAGGAGAGGTTTGGCGTCGTCTGACGTCAAAGGTGGCTTTGAGGGGAGTTAGTGTCTCAGCGAGAACTTTGTTGTTACCTTTTCAGCTGGGGGTTGGGGTTAAAGGTGGAGCGGAAGCCATTACACATTCTATGAACCACTTAGTAGCGAAGCATTCGGATGACGAGGATTTCAGGGTTTTGAAAGTAGACCTTACTAATGCTTTCAATTTAGTCAGCAGGACATCATTTTTGGAAGGGGTGCGTCAGCATTTTCTAGCTCTAAGTTTGTGGGTGGAGTACTGTTATGGGTGTCAGGCGATGCTTTTTATTGGTGAGTCAGTTATCCGTAGTTGTGGTGGGGTGCAACAAGGTGATCCGTTGGGTCCTTTACTTTTTAACATCGCTTTGCAGCCTTTAATTCGTCAGATTGCGGAGTGTCATCCTCGTTTGTCGCTTAATGCTTGGTACTTGGACGACGGCGTGCTGATGGGACGTCGTGATGATCTGTTGACATCTTTGGAGGTCATTCGTCAGGTGGGTCCACAACTTGGTTTGGTTGTGAACCTTACCAAATCAGTATGGTGGTGGCCTCGTGGTGGTGCAGACAGCGCTAAGGGTTTGCCTGATGGGGTTGTAGTTTCTGGTTCTTCAGCCTTGTCTGTTTTGAGTAACCCTATCACAGTTGACGGAAGGGGTGCGGATGAGATAGTTGAGCAGCGGGTTAAGGGTATTCAGGACATTTTATCAGAGATGTCCAAA
>JAWWMW010077301.1:0-13336 GCA_035048345.1 Echeveria elegans
AGGATTAATGTAAATATTATGTTTCCATATTTGCCCATTTTTAATTTAAAAATCATTTAATATTATGATTTAATCTGAGACGTAAGATGAACCAAATGAATGGACATGATCTTTTTATACTTTTTATTTTAAACACCCTTTTTTTATTTGATCCACTATGCGAAATTGTACTTTAACTATGAAATATTGCAATTAACCATATGAATAACTTCAAACATTTTCGACTAACAACGTAACTGATATAAAATCACATTTACATATTTTAATTCAAAAATGATCACTGTCTTTTTTTTTAAAAAAAATTCAAAAAAAAAAATTGGGACTCTACACTTCATTCCATTCCACACATTTCCAATTGAGCACAAATTTTGTGCAAGTTTTGAAGCGATTAATTGAAACTATTTGACGTTATATATGTGTTTTAATGTAATTATTTATCAATCATGTAGCTAACTGAAAAAAATATGATATTATAAAAGTAATTTATACAATATTTCGTTAAGTGAAAATGCGACTTCATAAAGACGGTTTAGCGTAAATAACCCTTTTTCAAGATATCAAATGAATAGATTGCTGACATGTTTGTCAGATGGAAAGCACAGATCGTATTTTCCCAATCCGGCTGCTAAGGACCAAATCAGGTTGGCCGGTACAAAAACATGTATAGATACAAAAAAAAAAAAAAAAAAAAAAACCGGTATTTGAGCATGTTGCCCACGCCTCTCATAGCATTGTCAACATAAGCTGTTATTAGGGATGATGTGTTTTACGACCAATCAAGGACTATACTTGTACACAAAAAAATGATGTTACCTTTTGCAGTATAACGAATCCAAACAACTTTCTTTTCTCTTCATACCATGGCGCAAAGATGGATGATTTAATAGTCTACTTTCTGCCAGACTGGGCCAAGTATGATAGTGCCAGATCGGTGCATTCCATTTTTCGTTTCTTGTATTCATTGTACCTTAGGAAGAAATACCCAAGATAGTCGAAATCTATAGGGGACATTTTGGCCTGCACAAGTGTCCCAAGGATGAGACAATCCGTATGAGGTTAACCAAACCTATACAGCAAATAGTACAAGGTACCTGTATCAAAGACCACAAAGCCCAATATAAATGTGATGCCAGCATATATGTGTTGGTTTCAATGTACAGAGCTTCCACTTCTTCACTGGAAACCTGTAGAGCACACAAGGCATAAAAATGAAAACCATTTATTCTTTGAGAACTCTGTGTCTTGTTCAAGCAATCCCTGAAATTTGCGGTCGATAAGGATAGTGCACCAGTACCTAAACATTTTGCAGAAAAAAGAAAATAATCTTATGGCAGAATTATACCTCATCAGGTTTATAAGGGTCTAAATAATGCTTCAAGAAATGATACTGTTCATCCTTATCTGGATACCTGCATATTAAATGTCCAATGACTAAATGAATAATCTTCAGAACTAGATTGCATAAGAAAATAAGACGAGCAGTGATCACATACAGGCTGTAATCACATTCATAGCCTGCATACTCATTGAAGTGATTTCCGATGTCAAAACCTCTGTAGTTGTATGAGCCGTACTCAAAATCTATGAGGTAAACCTTCCCTGAGTGTTCAAAGTGAAGACGAATGAGATAGTATTCCCATAGCATATATTGCAGCCAAATGAATGCGGCTTAAGATTATCAGGTCAAAGCATACACGAAGCATGTATACTGATTATATAAAATGTATGATTTATCCCATATTTCAACAACAATTTGCAACAAGCACATCCTTCTGAAACATCAATGTAAAGGTACAACACAGGGTAAACTTTTCATCTCATATTCTCATGTAATAATTAACATCATACAGTATACACGCTTATAATCATCTTCAATGGTAAGCACTAATAATAATATACCATTTCCACAACAAAAAGCAAAAATGTATAATTGAAAATAATGGCAAACAGGCAGCAATCATAAATAAACAATTAAGTCATGGGAGATAAGGGAAGAAAATAACTACCGATGCACAAATACCTTCATCATCGTCGACCATTATGTTACCACAGAGCAAGTCATTATGTGCAAAAACCACTGGGGCTTTTAAATGGCTTGTCAATTCCTGTTTCACATAGAGGGGTAAATGATAATATAAATTGCTAAAGGATTGACGACCATACATAATAAGAAGTTGAGGAAACTGGAAGGCTAAACTAAAACTATAGAAACTTGGTATTTCGCATGCTCTTTCAGTAGATTTGTTGACACAAGAATTTGGTGGACATTGATCCAGGGTTAGACATTTTTTGAAAAGTTCACTAGGTAACAACAAATGAGGAACTACCAATTGTATGGCATAGTGAAGTGTTGGCAAGACAACTCAAGATAATGGGTATAAGTAAAACATAAAGCCACCTGGAGCTCGTTTATTTCATGTTGAAGCTCGTGAAAGGAAATAGCTTCGTACTTCTTCTGCTTCTCACTCTCGTCAAACGAAAGGGCAGATGCTACAAAATCATTCAACAGATCGTTACGAAGGAATTGTTCCTATCAGGGCGAGGCTCCTTTCATAGTTAGCTCAGAAAATAACGAACCTTTCTGAAAGAACTTGCGCATGTCATTCCATAGTTGTGGTTCTTTAGAGCCTGGTATTTCAACTTGATGAAAGTGCTTAAGTTCTTTTGCTATTGCAGCAGCTACTTTCGGAACTCTCATATCTGCCAAATCAAAATTAATAACAAATCATTTTTTCAGATGAGAACAATGAAGGCCTTGAATGAGTTTCATGAGTTCATCGCATACGTCAGAAAGGTATATTTACTAAAATATCATTCATTGCAAGGACAGAGACACGGCACAACACACCATGAGCAACTGGGACAAAATTGTCGAATGACACTTAGATACCTGGATGGTTCAATGTTCGCGCATTAATGAAAGACTGCACCATGCCATTTGTAAAAACTCCTAACAGCTTTGCCCCAAATCCTGCAGCCGAGAGGTACTTTATGGCCTATAAATACACACACACACACACGTAAAACCAGAACTCAGGAATACCAAACCACAGGCAAGCAGAATCAACTCTAAAGAAGATCTAAGTAAAGTAACGAAAGCAGACTCACTGACCATCAATTCTCTTTCACGATTAATGACATATTCTGTGTTGGGTCCGTACAGGCGAACAGCAAAAGAATTGGCTTTCCCGCTTTCGTCTTCAACAGATACCTTCAGTACTGGAGTACCAAACAAAACAAAAAAAATGCATCAATTTTAAAAAGAAAAAGAAAAATGTGATTTTGGAAATAAATACTCACAAAGATTAGTTATGCCGCCAGAGATCCTGTCGATGGAAAACCTGGAATCGGGAAGGTCGGACCATTCCTTGAAGAGATCCTTGCATAGGTTTCTGCAAAAGAAACACAAAGCATAAATGTATAGAAACGATTGAAATAAAAGAAGCAAACGCAAATTTATGAGAATGATGATCAGATGAGTAAATAAATTGACTGATGAAAAAGTGAAACGGGGGGAGGGGCGAACATGATGTGAGGTTTGAGGCGGGTCAACGATAGATGCGTATCGACGGTGAGAGATGAATGACGAAGCTCTTCGCTCCCCGCTGCCATGGCCTCCCTGTCTATCTCTATCTCTCTCGCTTTCTTTTTCTGTTGTCTATTTCCATCTCTCTTTTTTATAAAAAAAAAAATTCAACTCTCTTTAATTATATTTACACTACCATGTCGTCGATGCAATAGATTAATAGCATATATTACATTAATTAAAAGAATATATAGTTATATGTCATATATTGTATTTAATAATTAATAAAATATAGTCAAATACGGTCAATCGTCATCCGAATGTGAAATTTATCCGGTCAAATACGATTAACAGTTGACCAAATATAAGGTCAGACATGATTTGTAATAAGTGATAGAAAATATGAATATTTTAAGGATTACATAAGTGTTGATAGGAAAGATAGAACAAAATCAATTCTATTATATGTATAGAAGATTGTAATTTCATGCCAAAATAAAATGGGCCAAGCCAACTGATGGGAGTAACCAATGCCAGCCGGGTCAGTTTGAATGGAAGAGGCTCCTGGAAAGGTATAGTTTGGGTCAACACAGCTCTAGTTGATGAAGAGATGAAAGAAATACAAATGGTGGCATACATTTGATCTATATTGACTAAACACCTGCATTATTAAGCTTAGTTGGTATGTGCTGATTGAAGAAAAAAAAAACTCAAAATATTCATGGTTTGTATCTATTTCACCAAAACAGGTTATGATCATTGATTAGGATTCTGGAACTGTAAAACTGAATAGAGGGATCTTACAAGCCAGGTGGTGCGGCAGGGGTCGTTTTAAACTTATGTTAGAGAATTTACTAGAATCGGACAAATTACTAGAGTTATTATAAACAGCCTAAACAGGTGGTCGGCAATCATATATGAATAAAAAGTGCAACCAGCAGTTTGCTTGACCAACCAACCCCCAGTCTAGGAAAGCACCATTATACCCACCTTGGATCCATGGATAGTAAGGTTAGAGTGCTGCCGCAAACCCCACCCTTCCACGTGGCATGTCCACCTCTTATAACAAGCTCAAAAATGTTGATGCAATCTCAGAGAGTAAGAACGACAGTCCCATCCACACATTTGTTGACATCCAAGAACTCAATCCATTGGGAATCTCCATCCGGTTCTAAGCCACTTAGAGCTGCAGAACTCAATTCTGATGTTGTCAGTGAGACTGAAGTTGCAACCAGTGACGCCGCTGCAATCAAATCTGATCTTTACCAAGCTGTCCAAGGTACACTTTGATTATTTATTTATTTATTTATTTATTTATTCACCTTCGATGATGACGACAAGCTTGATGCCTGATGCCCTTGGAACATCCCCAGGCATCAATAGAGGCATATTTGGAATCACATCTGAGAAGAAAATGGAAATTGAAAGATTGGTTAAGCTATTGGAATCCAAGAACCCAACAGCTGCTCCAACTGCTAATTTCGATAAGGTACCTCACTTCAGTTTCCACTTGAGACTTGCCCAAATATTTAGTATAAAGGCTTGGATTGTATTGATATATACCTTTTCATTCGTGGGGTCTGATAGTTGATTGGGAGCTGGAAGCTTGTGTACAGTACAATAACAATATTGGGTTCCAAGCGAACTAAGCTTGGACTGAGAGATTTCATCTCTCTCGGTGACTTTTATCAGACAATTGATGTCTCTGAGGTGTTCTATACTCAAACTGTTTGCTTTTTTTTAGAACGAAAATCTCTGTCTGTGTTTATTGCCAAATATGAATGAAAGTCTTGTTGATCCTGAGATGAAGGGTAAAGCAATCAACTTGATCAAATTCAGTGTGAGGGGGTTGAACCTTTTAAATGGGCAGCTGGAAATTGTGGCTTCCTATAAGATATCGTCTTCATCGGTATACTTCTCAACTCTTCCTAGTCCTCATTAATACATCTCCCAGTTTGTGATATAAATCTTCATATATAATGCAGAGTGTGAGCATATCATATGAAAATTCAGTTATTGTTCCTGACCAAGTAAGTTCTTTTGATCTCTAATTTGTTGCATATTCTGAAATTTAATTTTAAAATCTTGCTTTTTTTCCCTTCTTATTGTTCTTTATTTCTGTAGCTGATGAGTGTGTTTGAGAAAAACTATCACACCTTGCTTGAAATCTTCAACCCGGAAGGTTGGCTAGAGATCACGTATCCTTTCCCGCATATTTATATTTCCTAACATCAAGATATTTACAGTAATGTACTGAAGCAGAATTCTTCCTCTCAGTCCGTCGAGCAAGTTTGCTTGAGTGAGAAAGTGGATGTTTGATGTTCCTTAATGTTTGAGATGAAGATATGTTGATGATGAGCTGCGAATAGGAAGAGATAACAAGGGAAACATATTTGTACTGGAAAGACTACTGCAGGATTTATAGTTATTTTTTGTTGTTTTTGTTTTTGGGCAAGCTTCTAAGGACACAGTGTATGGAATACACATTAGGTATCCCATTTCAACCAGGTCTGGTTTGTGTCTCCTCAAATTCAAAAGCAAAAAAGAGATACATCAGTTGTGATTTGATTTTGTGATCTGATGAAGAACTTGCATTGCACTTAAAATTACTTCCTATGGACAATGGATGGAACAGATTCATCATATTCCTCCTTGGAAATCCACATCTGAAGTCACACAAATCAGAATAACACTAGAAGTTATGTTTACTGCACGGTTCACTGATCCATGATAAAGTTCGGGGGTGTGGGATGATATTATACTACGTGCTGGAAGGTGCTGAGGATGCTAAGATCGAGCCTCCAATCCATACACTGTATTTTCTCTCTAAGGTTGATCTCCATGTACTGGGAGCAAGGGGAGTGATTTCTCTGCTCATACGATCAGCAATACCAGGGGACACATGGTTGAACCACCACTCAGCACAGTGTTGCCAGTCAAACCCTTCCTGAGATCGACATGCCAAGCAGTAAGAAGGGTATTTACAGTGAACACTAGTATTTACCTTCACCATACCAGAGTAATTGTCACAAACAAGAGGCTGGTTGTCCTCCCCGTCAGGCATTGCAATATTATATATGTGTAGGCATTAAAAATTTATTTCATGCAACAAAAGAATTTTAATTGATTATTTTAAATTAATATAAAATTTTAATTTAATTTAATTAATTTAAATAAAATTTGGGCCGGTCCGATAAATTAAAGAAATCCTAGGCCGAAAAAACAAGTTTGGGTCAAGACCAACTTATTGGGTCAGGCTACACTAAAGTCCAATAATAAAAGCCCAACACCGCAAGCCCGCCAAATTCTCTATAAATAGAGAACTCCATCTTCATTTCCATTCATTCAGAAAGAGGAACAACTTAAGAAGAATCCAGAGAGGGAGAGAAGCAAGTCTCGCGCTACATTTCCGCCATCCAACAGTCAACAAGTGCGCTACATCTAGCACCGCCTGCTAGAAGAGAAGTGTCAAACTCTCGCCAATCAAATCCTTCAGCGTCCGGACGGGAACAAGTCAATGCGACCCTCGCCGACGTCAAACAAAACTCAACAACGTCCAGGTGGTCTTAAGTGATCAAGACCCTCGCCGACGACGTCAAACAAAACTCAACAACATCCAAGTGAAATCAAGTCATCAAGACCTTCACCGATGCCAAACACAAACATCACTTTGTCTCCAGCGGGATCAAGTCATCGCGACTCTCACCGGAGAAAACAAAACTCAACATCGTCCAAGTGAGACTAAGTCATCAAGACCCTCGCCGACGTCAAACAAACTCAACAACGTCAAAGCGAGATCAAGTCACCAAGACTCTCACCGATGTCAACTCAAATCCAACAACGACACCAAAGCGTAGAATCAGAAGACATATAGAGATTATATACGCAACTTGCAAAAGCAAAAATACAAGAATCATTTGTATTCTTTATTTTATATACATTGATAAAATTTTAGACGTTACAATATGTACTGTAAAGTCTTATGGTGCTCAAGTTCACTGGAGCATATGATCAAGCACCGGAATTTAGCGTTGGAGCAGGTTTTGTCGGGTGTTTGAATAAATGTTGCACGGTTCGTGGTACGATTTGCGGTAAAAAAACGGAAACATAATTCGTTACTCTTAGAGTTTCAGGTACGATGAGTATTAGTCTGTTTTTCGTGATTTTTCATTTTAAAGCCTCAGATGTAGTGTTACTTCGCTTACCACTCCAACCGGTAAATATGAAAAATTTATTGTTGCAATGTAAAAATACATATTTTTTTATTAAAGGTTCAGAGATCTCAAAGACGTTTGATAAAAACGATGCCGGTGTAACTTAATGCTTTCAAAACTTTGCCGTTTTAAAAACATATCAGTTGATTGTTTGCCGGTCGTGGTCCGAGTCCCAATTAATACGCCATCTCACTCCCTTTCTTTAGATGCTGAAATTAAAAATTCATTTTTGGGCTGCGTTTCGTGGGCCTTATTCAGAAAAAAGTTTGAGCCAACACTGCTTGTAACAAATAAAAGAAAAAATAAACAGAAACCCTACATCAACTCCTCTTAGCCGCCGCCGCCTTTTCCTCTTCTTCCGCCCTGTTTTGAGACGCCGAATTCGGAAATGGAAATCGCACCACCGTACCCCGAACCGGGTAACACTGATTTGAATTTCTGGAAGCGACATCATAAGGTGGGAGTAGTTGTACATGACTAAGACCCTGACAAACATAACGTATCTGAAAGATAAACTGTTTGATTTTAAAATGGAAGAGGATAAGAATGTTAATGAGTACACTGGTGAATTTTCTAAGAGGTGATTGATTTAGAAAAATATTGGTGTGAAAGTAGAGAATGAAGATAATACTATAATGATTTTGAATTCACTACAATCGTCATATTTAACATTTGTTGAGACTATGAAGTATGTCAGAAAATCTATTAGTTTAGAGGAGGTGTTAGCTGCTTTGAAGTCAAAGCAGATTGAGACTATAGCTTCAACACCAAAGGCAAGAGAAGGGTTGATAGCTAGAGGTAAACACAAGAAGAAAGGGAACGGAAAGAATTCCAAACACAGGTCAAAGTCTAGGGCAAGAAACCCGGATGACAAAGATGGAGAGCCAACAAAGTTCAAGTGTTACTACTGTCACAACATAGGGCACTATAAAGCAGGTTGCCCTGAGAAGAAGAGGAAGAGCAAAGAAGTTGAGAAAGGAACATGGATGCCAATTTTTTTTGGTTTGAAGCTGCTTATACAACATATTAACTGGTCAACAGATTTTCATCTTCTGCACTAGATTTCACGCTTAAGTCTATGGATGTCATGCTTATTCACATGTGAAGGAGGACAGTCTAGAACGTAGAGCTTGAAAGTGTGTATTTCTTTGATATTCTGAAGGATCTAAGGGTTATAAGGAGATATATTTACTGTTGGTCAAACAAAGATAAATTAGAATCATGTTGTCTTTTGTTGCTTATTTTGATTTGGAGCTGGAGGAGGAGATCTTCATGAGCCAACTAGAGGGTTTTGTGATAAGTAATCCCATAACTAAGGTATGACTGTTTAAGAATTCTCTTTATGAACTAGAGCAGTCTCCTAGGTAGTGAGTGATATAGGAAATTTGATGAATTTATGATCTTGTGCATATATTTTAGAGTGGAGGGGAGACTTGGGTATATCTACTTGTATACGTTGATGATATGTTAGCAATGAGCAAAGATAAACGGAGGTTGACCAGCTGAAGGCTTAGTTGAACTCGATGTTTGAGATGAAGGACTTAGGTCCTGCTAGGAATATATTGGAGATGGAAACCATTAGTGACACACCAAACTTGAAAACATTTTAAAACACGAAAAATTGCTAAAATCTTAATAGATTTGTATGTACTATAAGCAAAATAAAATTTAAATGTAGGCTATGAGTGTGCTCTTTTGATCTAAATAAAATTGAACGTGAAATGAACTGATATGAATTGAATTGAACTGTACTGGACTGAAATGAACTGAACTAAAATTTAGAAATAAAAACTAAAACTTAAATATATACAAATTGCTTTGATGTTAGATTGATTTTGTTCATTCAACTATATTTTTATTTATTTAGTAGGATACTTAAAAAAATTTAATTTTTTTTGCTATGGTTGTGATCAACTTGTTTCAAATTATATACATAATTCATAATTATAAACTTTTAGCCGATATCTTATCGTAAGGGCTTCAATTAACGGTCAACCATGGCCACAATTATTTCCGAAAATACCTCTGGTTAACTATCTAATTACACTCAACATCATTCACTCTTAACAATAATTTGTTCATCAAAAATACCTCTGATTGACTACCTAATTACACTCAACACCAATAATTAGCACAAATTAACATAAAATTAAATAATTTTAATAAATAATTTAAAATAAATAACTAAATTTTTACTAATTTTATTTTTATTAAAATAAATAATTAGCACAAATTGGATTGTGTATTGATACTAGTAATATATAAACTAACTGTATAAATGAACTTTAAAACACTAAGTGAAACTGAAATTCAATTTCAAGTCTCAAAACAAGTCAAAAGAAAGCACCCTAAGATCATATAGTTTATATATATAAAAATAATCAAATGTAACCATTTAATTTTAATTTTTTTTGTTTTAATCGTTTGACTTAACATGTTGTTAAACCCTACTATGGTTTCAGTTTTAAAACACATGTTTTTTTAGGTATCTGGAGGCTGGAGCTGAACAGTTTGAAGTACTATTTACAAAGTTTCTAATGCTGAGCCTGAGCTATACAGGGAAGAGTCTGTCAGACTCAGAGCAGCCGGAGCAGGAGCAGAGTAAAGGATGTGGGCACGCTGAGGGCTATTAGTACAGCGATTGCTAGGACATGGCTGGGTCTGGAATCCATAAGCTTAGCTTGCAGCACTCCTATTGCGTAACAAATCATTGAATCGTAGCTGGTGTAGTACTTCTTTTCCCAATTCATCCAGTTTGCTGGTGCTTCGTAGTTACGCTCCATCATTTTTGTCTCATGAATCCTTTTGCGCAGCACGATCATGTTCTCGTCCACCATCCGTCCGTTGCACTCGTGTTGATCTCTTGATGCCGATATCCTTATTCGACGGCCCATGTGTATACTATTATGATATCTTCTTCTGGGTGGTGCTGGTGGAAGTAACAGAGCAGAAGACGAGTAACATAGGCCGGAAGCCGATACTGAGTCCATCTTCATTACAAGGTTTGTACGTAATGAAACTAGATATATAGTGCTTGATTGATCTTCTAAATACAATGAAATATGAAATTTTATATATCAACAGGTTGCTGAATTATTGACACGATGAAGGATGAAATCTGGAATGCATGCATATATATAGAGGAATTAGCTAGGATCGATGTTGATCTTGCGGACGGACAATCACATCTGTAGGTGCTGTGCATAACTTAATATTAGCTTAGGATTGAAGGAATAGAGGGTTGCGTACGCATGTCGGGCAACATGTGCCAAACCGTGTTGGTCACATTAATAAAGAAATGAAACCCACAAGAAGTGGCAATACGTACCATGTAGACACGCGTTGTTATGACTGCGAAAGAAAGTTGACAGTTTAAGAGAGATTAATTTATAATTATATGATACATTGCTTAATTACGACGAGTAGACATGTGCAGCAGCTACGAGGAAGAGTTCAATTAGACAACGAAGCTCGAAGGATATTTTATTTAAATATAATTTAAAATGCTTATGGTTAGGTATGTATCAGGTGAGTTTACTACATTTGCAGCTACGATGAAGAGTTCAATTACACAACGAAGCTTGAAGGATATCTTACTATAAAGTGCAAGGAACTTTGATTGCCAGGTATGGAGCATGACCACATTTTCTTTCAAAACATCCTTCACAATCGCATCAGAAAACTATACTTCCTAACTGTCTTATCACTTTCCATCCTCATCTAACCGCCATTCCTTAACCGTTTTGAGAGCACCACGAAATCTAGTGCTTATGTATGATAATATTTTTGACTCCAATGTTAAATATGTATGTTTGACATAGCGGGTGAATCAACCCAAGCTCATTCTGAGAGTCCTATCGCGCCCGAGACAACAGGCTGAATCAAGCGGCTTCTCTTCTTCAAGCTCCACGTCACTGCGAGCTGGACCATGTATATCCTTATCTATAGCAACTTGATAAATATCAAATATTAAGTGACGAGTGGAGCATATCTGATTTAAATATATTTAATTCAACTTAATCTGATTATATCGCATATGTATACTGCCGAATAATCGTTTGGAAAGTATCATTATCAAGATGGAAATTCAATATTCAGTTTTAGAAGGTGAATCTATTTCTTTGGAGTTAAGCAACCGAGCAGTATAAATATGAAGAGAATTCCATCTTCGTCGTAAACAAGATTAAACTACTGAGTTCAACCAAGCCTTAACAAGTATACCTCAGTCATATCTTCGCACACCACTAACACAATTCATCAACGTATAACAGTAAATATATCCAAACATCCCATTGCACTCTAAAGTATATGCACCACCATATTTCCCCATACAGTACCCAAACTAGACTAAAAATTCAAAAAAAAAAATTATACCACTACCTAAGAGACTGTTTCAGCCCATACAGGGACTTCTTCAGCATACATGCTTTAGTACTAGGGCCACCTATCTCTTCTATCTTCTGGCTGGCTCATAAAGATCTCATTCTCCAGATCCTCATGAAGAAACGTTGTCTTCACATCAATATTCTCCAGCTCCAGATCAAACTCAGCCACCAAAAACAACAGGATTCTAATAGATATATGTTTAATCACTGGTGAATAGATCTCATTAAATTTAATTTCTTTGTATGTGTATCCTTCTGTGGCAAGCCTAGCCTTGTATATGGGCTTCTCCACACCAGAGATTCCTTTATTTTCTTGTACACCCACTTGCACCCCACCAGCCTTTTACCTGGTGGTTTGTCCATGATTTCTTATGATTCATTCTTCTGTAAAGAGGTCATTTCTTCCGAGGCTTCTAACCAAAGTTCCTTATCTTTAGCCTTTCTTGCTTCAACATAAGAACTTAGTTCTGTTTCATCAACACTTCCAGTCACATTCAGTGCACTGCTAAATCCTCAAAACCATACCCGACAACTGGCTTGTGACCCCTGTTATAATGGTCTCTAGCCAATTGATAATTTCTCAGGACACTTTCCACAGTTCTGTAGATTTCAACAGGATTCCCTCAAATTCTTGGTCTGCTGCAGTAGCATTTACCTCTTATTCATCACCAATTTTTCGTATCAAGCTACTCTCCTAAGCTCCACCTTAAAACTTGCTTCACCAGTGATCTCGTCACCCTTACCAAAATTTAATTTCTTGAAAGAAAACTCAGCCTCCATAAAGACCACATCCCTACTTACCAAATTCTCTTTACGTCCCGGTTCTAAGCACCGAACGTATAACTTTTAACACCTTCGTTATTAAAGAAATACACATTTTCGAGCTCTAGGTTCCACCTTGTCCTTTTTCACGTGCGCATTAGCAGCACATTCAAGGACTTTGAGTAATCTTTCTGATGATTTGACCAAACTTGCATAAATGTCCTAGAATTTAGTGCTGAAGATGCACATCTTTTGATCAAGTGACATGTTGTATGTGCAGCTTCAGCCCAAAAACCTTTTTGGCATCCCCGTTGTACCTACATACATATGACCCTCTTTAGTACTTCCTCTGTCATCTTTTGTTCTTCCTACTTTCCTATTTGAGTGTCCCCTAAAGTTCTTCCTATTTCTTTTTATGGCAATTAATTCACTCTCACAATACACTCTCT
>JAWWMW010077340.1:0-13327 GCA_035048345.1 Echeveria elegans
TCACACTTCCAAAACAGCTTCCTTCCTCTGGAATCCTGACTACCTCTAAATATTCTACGGACAAAATCCAGCTCCCGAATAAGGGCCTCTCGATCCCAAACTGGGGCACAGTGCTGGAATACATCCTTAACCCAACCTAGCAGCTCCGATGTTGCATTGCAAGCACGACATCTAAATAGCATCTCAGCAGGACCTGTTCCGTTTTTACCAGTAGGCCCCATACAGATCAACCCATCACGAATTGCGCAATCTGTATGAGTCCAATGCGAGCACAAATCACATCCGATCCAGCGGCAAGTATTCACTTCAAAATCAAACTTGTTACAAATCACACACATGCACAGACTGCAAAATCCACTCCTATTGGTGCAAACTCCGCAATTACAATCCTCAGCTGGAAGTGTGTTAAAACATGCTATATTTCTGCATCGCTTGTACATGAATACCTCAATTAGTGATTTCTGAGAGAGATTTATATTTGGATGCAAGAACCCCTGAATGCCAGTGTTTATGGCCACGATGATCTCCAACTGTGCTCGGTGTGCCCTCATCAAATTCTCGGATGTCAAATCATTCCTGCTCTGAATGAGTTTCTGCAAGATCAAAAACTCTTCTCTGTGATGCGAACCACCATTACCTTCAAGTATGACACGAAGACCATTCTTCAAATCTTCCAATGCTTCGTCAGAGACATTGCTTATCTGTTCAGCAATGAAATCAATCCTCTCCCTAGCTATATCCCTTAGACTAAGTGATATCTTATTTGACTTTGAAACCCGGTGAACAGAATGTTCAGCATTATCATTCTCTACCATCTTCGAATCAACCTTCTTCGCCATGGCAGCATCACCACTCGGCCAAGTTTCCCTCGAACTAGCACTCTCAGTAGGCGACTCATGCCGATTATCAGAGTTCGACCTCGGATCTTGAGGTTCAATTGGACATCGAGAATCAGAAGTGTTTAAAGATAGTGACATATGCAAACGTCCAGGCCTCGGATGTTGCCGCGGAGGAAGCATCTTTGGAGAAGGTTGGCCGTGCATATTAGAATCTGATGAAGCTCCCATCATAAACCACAAAAGCTACGCTGCACTACTTCAATCAAATTCAACAAGTCAATACAATTTCACCTCTAAACATGAAAAAACATAAACCTTTGCTTCACAAAACCTTACAACTAAACGTCAGCATGGATCGGAAACCAATGACAATCTAATCAATCTAGCTCGACTGCCAACAACAGCAACAACCAAATAGTGATTCAAAATATGTTTATGATGAATTGACATAATATAACGGAATAAAACGATAACCCTAAATAGATCAAATCCCTAATCTGGAATCCCTACAACAAGGCACCAGAAATACTCAAAAAAAACGCAAACTTTATTCATCCGACACCAAAACCAGACATGAAATGACATAAAAACCACGACTTGGACAAATACTCAAAATCATAACCAACAACGTCAATCATGACAATCGGAAGCAGCAGAAAGGAAAAATGATTAATGAGAATTGAGAAGAAGTCTTACGAGGCAATAACGGGCAGATGATGATTTCAGCGACGGCGAGGGGGGAAATGGTCAATCTTGAGAAGCCCTAATGTTTGCGGTGACCGGAGGGGAGAGAGAGAAAGAGAGAGAGAGAGAGAGTCAATGGGAAAGGGGAAAGTGAAGATCGGGTTGAGAAATTCACAGAAGCCGGCTGACTGGTGGAGCCGGTAAGGGGACGTTTGATGACCGGGTATACCCGGTCAAGGAGGGATAGGAAAAGAGTCAACTTGGCGAGGTTGTCCACTGACCAGATGGAGAGAGAGAGAGAGTAAAAAGGCCTGTGGCTGTGGGTCGTTTTTGGTCAAAAGTAACAGATAAGGCGTAGTCGTAGTGGGTGCATAAGTACATTAAAGTCATGTTTAACGTTCATAATTAGTGCATAATTATCTATGCATAATCTCCATCGGTGTCAATATGAAAAATGAAATTGTAATGGTGGCAGAACCCAATGTTGAGAAATACAATTGAAGAAATCTCACATCGTCTAGAAGAGAAAGAAATGACTAGCTTATATATAGATATGGAATCATGACTCACAAGCTTGACCTTTTGAGTCGAGATGGAACCGTATCCGTATATGAGCGATTCGAAATTTTGAATCGATCGAAAATTCAACACCCAATACCCAATCAACGTGCTAAACAAATATTCGCAAAATTGCAGGAAGTTAAAAAAAACATAAGCTATTGTTGATATGATGAATATAAGAGAGTCGTTTAACTTGCAATGAATCAAAATTTAAATTTATTGACAATCGCTTAAGGTTCTCTCTGCTCATGCACCTATGCGGACTGTGTTATTGCCAAATCTCTAAAGCGGAGCCTCAGAAGAGTTATGACTCACTTTTTACTTGGGAAAATTATTGTTTCTGACTGCCTGAGCGGTTGTTGTTCAGCAGCTGGGACAAACCATTTTCCAGCTAGAGCTGTGTGTTCATCATCTCGTAAATTTTTCCTCCAAGTTGTGCTGGGTTTTCAGGCTGCGACAGTTATATAATTAATAAAAATAAGTATATTCAGTTTAATTAAAATTTTCACTTTTCAGCGTTACCCTACCGTACTTTATGTCATCCGACATCAAGTTATTCCTTTTGGAATTTTTTTTTACTAAAGATGACGAAAAATATCTACTTACTGTGAAACCACTGGTTATCAAGGCAGCATCGTATAATAATAAATCAATGGCTCGTACAGACTCATTGTTGGGGTCACTTCTACAAGCAGCCTGCAAAGCCAGCCCTTGTCAGGTTAACAAGTTCTCTATATGCACAGGAATACAACATGACTCAATGCCAGCAGCAAATTTGAGCTCTTACATTTAGATTTTGAATGACTGGATGGTTGGTTGGGGTTGATCTCAAACACCTCTCTACCTTTCGTGAACTCCAAACTGGACGTATCCCCCATGTTTTGTGATTTCATAAGCCTGACCAAGATTATTTATCGATGTGAATAAAAATGTATACATCCATTGATGTACAACTAACTGTAGACTTCAGAGACTTAGTTACATTACCATATTGGACGACCACCTTAATTTACTAGACGCAAGAACGCAGGGTGATGAACTTAGACAGATTTGAGATCTGTACACTGGCAACTTTTCCCCCTAGGCATTTCTTGATCCAGTCACATGTTGCCCCAATTTCTTGCTTAATCTCCTTCTCTTCCTCCTCATTCTTGTCCCCTGTTGGAATCAACATTTGATTAGTTTTAGGACTCCAACAAATATTGAAAATCACAAAATAAAGACATTGATGATGGGAAAAAAACAATAGGAAGATTGCTGATAAAAATACACTTTTAGCTCATCAACAAATGTGGTGACTCATGGTCTTAAATATCCTTTATATCTATCACATTAGATGAATGAGAGAACAAATATCAACATACCCAGATCAAGATCTTCCTTGCTTATATCTACAAATGACTTTGCCTTATATGACTTCAGGTTTTTAACAGCAATCTTGTCGATTGGATCAACCAAAAGAAGAACCTGTACAAAAAAAGGATAAACAAAATAATAGAGAATTAAGGGCGGAGGAAAAAAAAACCTTCAAAACTCTAAACCATCTCAAAAAAGCACCCACTTCCAGATCTTTCTCTATGAGCTTCTCTAGGAAAGATGTGTTCATTGCACTTGAAACACTATCAGCCGAAATGAAATAGATGTCCTTCTGCTCCGGTTTCATGTTCTCAACATACTCATCCAGACTAATAATAACATCATCAGTCTGAAGAATAAAAAACCGAAGGAGTGGTGCCAAGCGTTTGTGGTTTTCACGATCTTCAATGCAGCCCAACTTCAAGTGCTAGCAAAAATTGTCCCAGAACCTCTCATAATCCTGCACACATTTTATGAGTAAGGCAAACGAAGATAAGTATCATCAGCTAATTCATCCATCTAAAATTACATACCTCTCTGTTATCACTCATCGATAAGCCCAAGAATCATATCAAAAGCTTTTCGAACCAGTCTCTTCCTCATGATTCCCGCCTTCATAAATCACAAGTGGAATAAGCATAAGAAAACTAAATTGTGAGAGCCATCAGTACTTCATGCTAAACATAGTGTGCACTTACAATTCGACTCTCTTGAAGAATCTCACGTGAAACGTTGACAGGGAGGGAGGTCGTTTGAATCAACCACACCTTTGATGAAGCTCAAATACCGAGGAAACTATTCCACAAAATAAAATTCAAAGATATAAATAGAAAAAAAAGATATGATCAAACAAAAAACCCTGTATGTCGAACAGCTTACCAACTCCCCATCAAAATCATCTGAAATGAAAACGCTCTTAAAATATAGCCTAATGTTCTTTGTCTTAGGATTTGCTATATTATCCTTTTCTGTCGATGAAACTGCTGGCACATACAGTACAGACCTGAACTCAACCTCCCCCTGATATGGTGAACAGGGTAAACACACAGATATACTAGATTCTGAAATCCAGGATACATCCCTGGGATACTAAGGTCAAATGCTTTGTAAAATCCTTGGTCACTTTGTATTCCAATGTGGAACCACAACATGAGAAGATGCTAATGGTTCAAGGTACTCATTGAATGTCAACTTGTAGAATTCATTGTATTCCTCACTTGTGACTTCCTTGGGGTTGCGAAGCTGCACATATAAAAGGGCAACCAATTTTAATAATAGCCAAATAGGGAACAAATAAGACAGCACGCCAAATTACTAACACACCCATATGGGTTTTGTTTCATTGGCTTGTTCCCAGTCCCAGTACTTCCCAATGACAGTCTTCGTTTTTTTTTGTTTTCTCCAGATTGAGAAGTTGCATACCCATAAAATCAGTAACTTGGAAGCAAAATTGAAGGCGTAAAGTGATGCGAAACCTATAAACACAATAACTACTAGCGCAGTGGCGACCGTAAATAATTTCTTGATATAGTAGTGAACGCGCGTCGTTGTACGCGTTAAATTTGAATTTTATAATAAAAGGTAAGCAGAGTCGAACCCAGAGAAGAGCAAACAGTCTTGAATTCGTGTAAAAAGCTACAACTAAAATTAAGTTTTGAAAGAATTTGTTTGAATGCAAAAGTGAATAACGAGGGTTAATCAATTCAGAGAAAAACCGGTACAGGGAATTGTTCATGCAACCAGTAATCATCGACAACTTAATTTAACACATGTTAATTAAAACAATTGTTCTCGCTAGAGATACAACCTACATACATATGCTAGAGTAGTACGCTACATGTTCTAATTAAATAATAATCTCGCTAAAGACTTATTCAATTTGTGACTTCTATCTATTATTACCCGCTAGAGTCTCAAACAGATATAACAATCGCGTAGTCAAAACACAATAATTATTCCACCGCTAGGCTTAGTCACTATCATGCAATTTCTACTCATCACACAATAATATTAATTATGTTTCACCGCTAGGCTACGCACAATAAATAATTAAAGCATGCAACATGAATAATTCACCATGCATATAATTAATAACAAGTCTCACATTGTTGTGCTGCAATCACAATTCTCCAAACTGAATTAGGGTTTAGCTACTAAAAAAATATTGAAATTAAATAACAAAATTGAGTTTTAATTGTATTATCTGGGTTTCTGCCTTCTTAAACTGTATTTTACCAGCTATTAGTTACTTATATATATTTGACTATATTATACCGAGTATGTAAATATTTTTTAATCGTATTAACCGTACATGTATTGACCAATTGGCATTATTAAAAGATATTTAACGGTATTTGGTTATATGAGTAACTTTTAATCATATATACCATATTTAACTGTATTGGACCGAGTATGAGTATTTGAACATTAAAAATAATATAATGGAACTATATTCAAAAAATTAAAAAATATGTAGCATTTAAAAAATTCAATTACAGGAATAAAATTATAGAGAGAAACGTTGAATTTTTTTATTAAAATATGGAGAAAATTTTCGTCGGACGACGGATCACGCACTAGTTGCTACTAAAAATGCAAACTTCAGTTTTTTGGACTTTGAGAATGATGCATGCGCTTAGAGGTGCTGGGATTGTTGCTGCTAGAGTGCCGATTAAGGTGTTGCAGTTTGCTGGGATTGAGTGAGTGCATTGGGCGACAATATTTCAGGCTATGAGGACGTGTGTTGGTTTGGACTAATTGGATTAACTGATTTCTGTTCTGATTTAGTCTACTAAATTAGAACTCAATTATAATTCTCTCCTCTTTTGCGGCGCGTTCTTAGAGGGTGAGAGCTTTTATTTCTCTCCTCTTCGGCGGTAGAATCCGGAGGAGAGTGAGAGGTTTTTATTTTGAGCATTTAGCATCTAGGTGTTAGATTGCTCAGCTGTTTATTTATGTTATTTTTATTTATTTGTATTTTAGTTATTGAAAGCGATTTTGATCGATGGTCGCTTTTCAATTAGCATACATTGATCTTTATTACGGACTGCGATTCAGTATTGTATATCATTGTGTATACTTTGAGTCACATCCTATTGTAATAAAAAAGTGTGAAAATTATAGAGTTAAGATCCAACATTCCAACCCCTAATCCTAAAAAAAAATCATGACTTGCTCATCAACTAATGGACCACACCCGATTGACCTTCATTTTCAATTATGAACCAGTGATTATATTTACGAATTTGAATGGCCATTGTGTAATCTGTTCCATAAGACCGCCACTCCTTGACTGAAGCTAATATTCATATTTTATTATAATATTAGAAAGCATACTACTTTACAACATTTCATATAAGATTAAAACCCATTACACAATTTCCGAGCATAATTTGCAAGTCTTTCTAGTCCACGCCATTCGGTTCCTCCAAACACAATTATTTATACGGTGAAGACGAGAGAAGAAAAAACTGATCAATGATCATCAGAACTAGCTATGATCAGCCTGTATAGTCTTGCACCTTGCAACAAAGCTTCTAGTTGTCGTCTTTGTCTTAGCTAAGCAACCTCAGGCATTTGGCTCATCAAGTGATCCTGAACTTGGACTGCCGTGATCCAGATTGGCATCCTCAGAATCGCTGTTTCCTGGTTTAGTATCACTCCGCTCCATCCGTCGCCAGCTTTCACTTTCTTTGGTAATTTCATGACCATTGGCAATTAATCCTTTCCTTGGATTTATAGACATTACCACATCTGTAAGAACAGAAGATTCCACCGCTTCAGTGTTGTTTGTTGACTTACCATTAGGTTGATAACTTATATTTCCATCTGGACCAGAGCTGGAGTTACTGCCCAGCTTATGGTTACCCACTTTCTCCACATCTTCTGATTTGATACTTGATTCCCCACTCAGCTGCTCCTTTGGCTTGTCATCATGGCCAGTTCCATCTACTACAACTGGATAATATTCCAAAGCTAACAACTGGTTTCCGCTGTTTCCTGATGTGCTGTTGGACATCATCCGAGCTGGAGGCATTTCATGATCATGCTGCCCTTCATAAGTAGTAATGACGAGTTTGGCATCATGTGATGCTCTCTCGACGTGTTTCTTGACTGGGCATCCAGCCGTTGAGCACCTGTAGTAACTCCTGTATAAACATGACACGAGATATTATTATGCTGAATCTTAACATTATTTATGGTTCTGTATAGTTAAAGATTTTTTACGAACACATAAGTATCCAAAATTTCAGATATCCATCATCCATGTAACCAAAGACAAGAGATAAATATAGGTAAACTAATGAGATTTGACATTTGACAGTATAATTTCCAGCTTTACGAGGTAATTATATATACCTGGGATTGGGGTTGCCTTTGACAAATTTCTGACCATATTTACGCCATCGGTACCCATCATTCACCATATCCACTTCACTTACCATTTGCTGAACATGGCGTGTGTCCATTGTTGGCCTGCCTGCTATGACTGCTTCAGGCTGCCTTGGTTCTTTCTTCCTATTTGAGTCATTTAATTCAACAATCAGTGAGCGTAATTTTTATCTTTTTATCTTCATATACATTAGCAAGTAGCAATACAATAAATAGAAACATACTGTCTCTTCGAGTCTGGAGTGTCATCTTTGCCCACATTCTCTTTAGGCTTAGACAACTGTGTGACTACATGCTCCTTTTGATCACGGACTACAACCTTAAGAGGCATCGTCATGCTTATCTGGTCAGCAAGTTTAGCCGGCTGATGAGCAGCCGCAGGGGTTTTCTCTTAGAAGACAGAAAAATCACAGTATAAGTTCTTAGTGTTCAAACTTCAAATAATGTCAAGTACTCACGCCACAATACAAATTGAGATCAGGTGTACCTCCTGAATTGACAGCGCAATGGGCATCCATCACACCTTCGTTAGTAACAACTGCACGGCTGACTGGCAGGCTCAGTTGAGTTCTGGGATGATCATGATCACCGAATAAGAGTGTATCAGTTATCTGCCCATCATGGGCGCGTTCCACTTGCTTTTTCACTTGACAGTCAGGGTAGGTACACCTGTAATAGCTTCGAACGAATTTGCTCCCCTTCACATGCTTCTGTCCATACTTCCGCCAGCTGTATCCATCTGCTGGTCCTTTCTCCGGTGTCACAATTTGAGTGCTACCTTCTTGATCAGATCGCAGCGCAGGTATGCCAGACTCTGGGCTGACTGTTTTATCTAGCTCAGAAGCTGCTTCACAGCGTAGACTTTCTTCAGTAGCAACCATGATTCTGTTTACTCACAACTAATAACACAACGTCAGCCAATTGTCTGGGTTCAGGCCGCCTTTTGGGTGTTTTTTGCTCCAATTGTGTAACTGAGACGAGAACTGAAATTGGTTTTAAAAAAACATGAGCAATACGAGACCACAGCGAACAAATGATTTAAGCAGGAATGTGAGTTAGGTGCTGTAAATGGAAGAGGATAGCGAGTAAAAAAGTACTTTTTAACATTCTTCGAGGCTAAAGCTCGCGACCTGTCTTCCTCAAGAGAATTATCTTTTCTATAAGTTCACATAATAAAATGTCACCAGTGCAGATGTAACTACACTTGTTTTCTTAAATTAATCATCTGTGTGAAGATATAGGACTCAAAATGTTTTCATACTAACAGATACAGATTTTCTATGCTCAGTATTTTAGTCCATTTTATGGTATTCACACTTCTTACGTCTATGCTAGAAGTATGAAAAGCTTGCTTATTTGACTTCATAAGCAAGTGTGCATTAGAAGAACTGGGGTCTGGGGACATGCAGTGAACCGGAATAAACTGCTAGGGGGGGAAACAAATCTTAAAAACACATATTTGTTTGGTTTCCTGAAACATAATGAAATGCCTACACCACCGAAAGGCCAATAAAAATTGAAAGTCACTGTCCGCTGTGCCTCATTTGTGGTTGCTTTCTTGTGATCATACTATGCATAGCAAATACACAGGCACACAATCATAAATGATTTATAAACATTCAGTTGATTTCACTCCATGAAGATTGGCACAGCGTGTATTGAATTTGTTCCGCACCATGCAAGCATAACAATTTTCAGCTCTCCCTCAAGAGATAAAAACAACTCAGCTACCTGATGAAGAGACAGAAACACATCGAATACTGACACTGACAGAAACACAGCCTAAATGAGCATGAAAAACAACAACAAATACCGAAAAGGAACAGGAATTCATACCTAGCTTGGACAAACCTCAAACAATATAGCAAGCTGCCCTAAAGGTTTAGTAAGAATTAGTGGAGGATAAATATTGGACTTTTGTACTAATAGAGTTGGTAAATTTCAGCCGTCCGATCATGCAGTGTTCTTTTTGAATTGCTTGCAAACTCTGCCATCCACTCAGGCTACTTGCTTGTGTGATGACTCGGAACTGAATTTTCGTCGTTATCCATACATTTACAGTTCCTTTTGGGGAAAAGGAAAAAAAAGGGAAGCAAGCGGCTAAATTTGTACATATATCTTCAGGTACTTTACAATAATGATACCGGAAAAAATAATTTCTTTGGTTCAGTTCTTTCCTTTGAGTAGACAGAAATCTCGAGTTCATTTTTCATGTCTAAAACTAAGATGGATGGCATCATTAGCATGTGAGGTATGAACTTTTGATAAACCAAACTACCATATTAACACAAACAAGACACCTTTAATTTGTATACATAAATCCAATTTTACTACTCCATAAGACACTCTTTATGAATTTAGTGTTAGTCTTTGCTATACACCCATCCAAAACAAATCGAAGATCCTCGGCGTGTTAAATTTCCTAATACATTTGTAAGACTCTAGACAGAAGCCACTCACCATTCATAAGACTAAAAAGAGAAACAAAATCTACATAAAAACTTTCCATAACAATAAATCAAACAACACCCGCACTAAATCATGTATCCATTACAGAAGCTGTATCCCTCAGCCACTCCGGAAGTCAGTAAAAACATCACAAAAATGTAGTTCCAGGACCATGACCAAGACGGCAAGACCATCACCTAAAACTATAACCCCTCTTAGATCTAGGCCTCCAAAGGATCAAACTACCATATTCAAATTTGAAATCGATCATATTTAATAGCCATTAAAAACTCAAAATCACCAATTACTCCAAATTTAATCCAAATTTCCTGAATTTTCTTCCTTTTGAAGAAACCAAATAAACCTAACCACAAACTCCAAGAAAAATCAAACTCATACACACCAAAATTCACACAAATCAACCAACAGCGCCACAATTCACAATCCCGAACCCCCCAAATTCCGACCACATACTCAAAAATCAACAAAAAAATCGAACAATTTTCACGCAATCAAGACAATCGAACTGAAATTCATACCTAATAGTTATCAAAACTCGCCTTGAAACCCTCAATCGAACCGCCTTTTCAACACCAAACCACAGCAACTACTACAAACTCCCGTCGTCATCCATAGTAGCGTGAACTGAAGATAGAGAGAGAGAGAGAGAAATCGTTCGTCAAAGATAGCTCAGAGAATCTGTACTACCAGCTCCTCCCCTTTCGTTGGTCCCTGACCAGAGAGCTCCAATCATCTACGAGCACATCCACCGTACAGCCTCTTTTTTGTTATCTAATCTCAACCGTTCGTTTTAGATGAAATGAGATCTCAGTCGTTGGATGACGAGCATCTTTTTATGATAATACGTAGAAAAAAAAAGGCTGCGTTCCGGAGTATTATAACAAAAGAGGGGGTTTCTTTGTAAATAAGTGTAATCTTTAGGAGTTGACTGAAAATTAGATTTATCTAATTCCGTACTTATTTTAGAAATCAATTACTACGTACTCATCTGTTTTCAAATTTTACATTTCTTACATATTTATGATTTAAAATTTTATCGATGTATCGTTTGCCACATCTCTAACAGAGTTGCATTTAATATGCATTTGTAGAATTTTATTAAAGTCAAAATTTTCACATTTTTCAAAAAATAATAATACTTAAACTGTTAATTTTCATTGATTATGCTAGAATCAACAATGAGATAAGCATTTTGTGTAAGAGCATATAATATGGTGATTTAGATCAAGTTTGATAGTTCAAGGTGGCAATTTGAACCATTTATATTAGTGGTCCATTAAAAATCTATTTATAACCCATTAACGATTAATCATCTATTTACAATCCATTTAAATATCACTTTATTAAATGGTCTATAAATGGTCTATTAAAAAATCCATTTATAATCCATTGTTCTCTTTTCATTTTTTTTTTTGCATTCAAATTATCTTTGTGACACTCGGTGAAACAATATTGTGATAGCCATTTTGGGCATATATGATATTAATATGTTCTGGTAAAAAAAAGACTAAATGGATTAAATGGGTTAAATGGTCTAGACCATTTTAATCCAATCCGTTTAATCCATTTACACTAAATGGATTAAATGATCTAGACCATTTAAAATTCAATCCGTTTAAAGTCCATCCATAAACCATCCAATCCATCCATTTGCCACCTCTAGTTCACGATGTTGCTTTTTGTCCTGTATGCAGCTTGATTAATGAAACCAAGTGATTTTATATTTGTTGCTGGATTTTTTTGTCTAGGATGATGGCTCATGAACTTCAGGAGTTCATTATTAGTGAAAGAGAACTCTGTGAAGCACTACATAAAGACGAAAGTTGCTTCATTCAGTTAGCTAATTAAGTTTAAACCTATGCGGAGTATGCAACATCGTGAAGCTACAGAGCATAGACAAGGGAGATAATTTCGTGTATATAACTTTAGTATTCAGTTTTGGATATAATTGTAGTAGTTCTATCTATCTTGAGCGAGTTTAGAGCATCTCCAACGCAGGTGTTAAAATAAATGCTTATGTGTCGGTCAAAATTATATCACCCCTTTTTCCAATCCTCAAATCTACAACTATCCACTTCGGTCTCTATCCTCTTACTCCCCTCAATTTCTTTCTCATTTCAGACCCTTCACCAGAAATAGCTAGCCCTAAAATCGGTGGTCGTGGTGAGGGATGGTCGTGGTGTTGATGGTGGGTTGAGGTCGTGGTGTGGTGGTGTTGATGAGTGGGTCGTGATGGTTCGAGATCGTGATGGTAGTGGTGTTGATGGTGGTTCTGGTGGGATTGGAGTTGTAATTGAATATGCAAACTCAATCTTGCATATGCCCATTTTAGGTTGGATTTGTAATTGAGGTTGTAAAATTGATTTGCATCCTTATTTTACAACCCCCATTGAAGATGCTCAAACAATGGTTGCAACATATTGTCAAGTATGTATGTCTCGGTCTTGTCAAGGAGGCTACACTGCACTAAGAGATGCTGACATAATAAATGTTAAGCTGCAATTGACCATGTTTATCTCAAAACATTTAATCATGAATTATTTTGGTAATATACAATTGATCATGTGGTCAAAACATTCAATTAGGAAATTATTGTAAGATCATGCATTTGACCATAGCTATTGTTAGCAAAACATTTGTGTATGTATACTCATGTTGTAATACATTTCCATCATCAAGCAAGAAACACATATTCAATATTCATTCTCTATTTATCAATTTGAGTTCATATCTTGTTTCCATTAGTTTAAACTTTTTTCGAGTAAACTTTTAATGCTAGGATCAGAAGGTCTAGGAAATGTAAAGACAATAACTTTTGTTTAACTACAGTATCTTGTAATTGTTGCATGTAATCCCACATAGGGACACCCATGAATAAATCGATCATTCATAAGTTCCTTGATCGGTAAGTAAAGTTTCTATTTCATTTTTCAATTCATGTTAATTTTAAGGGGCAATTACAGAAAAAGACCCCTATCTGTACCACTTTTTCCAGATGACACCCCTCCGTTTTGTTTTCACACTTA
>JAWWMW010077351.1:0-13327 GCA_035048345.1 Echeveria elegans
TTCAATAATCCGGTAGGTGAGACTTACATCATCGTAGCATGATTAGTCCTAAACGAAACTAATTTAATGTTATTCTATTTTATTTCACACTTAAACACCCGTATTTTTCGCCGTTAACGATTCGAAACCCTCTGTAACAATTAGCGGCAAAAAACAATAGAGGTTCAATTGAAAAAAATAAAAAAATACAAATTGACCTTGGGTATTGTTTGAGGCCATACAATGCTCGATATGGGTTGTGCATATAAACTGCTTCTTGAAGATCTCTGTGAAGGAACGCATTGCTGACATCTATTTGCCTAGACACAGTTACGACTCACGGTAACGGTAAGCACAAGCCTCACCGTTTCAGGTTTGACCAATGGACTGAAAGTTTCCAGATAATCAATCCCCAGTTGCTGACTGAACCCGCAAGAAATTAAACGAGCCTTATATTTGTCGACGGAACCATCAGGGTAAAATTTCATTTTAAAAATTCAAGTACAGCCGACGATATTCTTTCCAGGTGGATGAGGAACTAAAGTCCAAATGTTGGTGCGGCGGAGAGAGGCGATTTCAGATTCCATGGAGTTGCGCCAGGTGGGTTCATGGCTGCCAGGAACGCACGTCTGTTGGGATTGTATCAGATTGTTCCGTCAGTGAATTGCTTTGGGCGCTGGATGCCAGAATGAGATCGATTGTGGATTTGATTGTCAGATAGATCGGTAATTGTTGTTTCGGATGATTTGAATTTTGGATGAACCGGCAATATCGTCGTTGGATGATGATGAGTGAGCTGCAGAGAAATGCACATGTGATTGGACCGGTTCATTAAGGAGGAGCTGCGTTTGAGCTTAAGCCTGCTCATTGGGTTGCTGATTCATTTCAACATTTTGAGATTGCTGGTTGCTCATGAAGGGAACAGGGAAGGGTAGCACACCTTTGTTTAAGAACTTGCATTAAGGCAAGCACACCGGTGCATAATGTGTTGGACCGGACGAATGTTTAATTCATTATCCATAATTTATAAAATGCACCAAATTATACAATCACTAGTCATAAATAATATTTATATCATTAATTAATTATTAAAATTTACTATCAATCTAATTTAATAAATAAAATTATTATTATATGTACATATTTATATTTTTTACTCAATGAGTTACATTTTAAAAATCAAATATTATAATATATCAAATATATATAGTTTATTACATCTATTATAAACACAAATATACTTTAATTTTATCAATTATTTGATTTGTGTTAAGTGTTACATAATAAAAATATTACTTAAATAAATTTTCACCATAATATTTACAATCAAATGATTTCAATTGTTTATAAATATAATTATATAACAAACATAAACAAAAAAACTAAGTTCAAAACAATACTTATAATTTTTTTTGAAATAAATTGATTTATATAATTTTAATATAATACAAACAATATTTAAAAATATTATTATATTTATGGTCCGGACCATTGGTTGGGCGCAGGAAGGTCCGAGTCTTCGACCGAGTGGACTAACCTTCGGTCCAACCCACCTATCAGTCCATTGGTGTGCTGCGAAGGTCCAGATCCTGCCTCACGTCTTAGTCCACTGGTGCACTGGCCCTAATGGGGAAATGAGCTCATGTGAGACTGTCAGCCCATTTGTTAGAGTGATGGGTTGGTCAGGAGGTGGTAATGCGACCATAGCTGGTGGAATGTGTTGTTCATCCGTATGGTTTGTATTAGGGGTTGTTTCAGGATGTCAACCAACCTGCATAGGAAAGTCATTCCGGATAGTAACGTTGGTAGTCGATTAGGAGATGTCATAATTTCACATAATGGTTTCTTGAATAGCTTGTTCATCCCTAGGAAAGGAAGTAGAGAAGGTTGAGTTTAATGTATCACAAGTTGAATATGGCTGGGTAAAGGGGAAGACACTTTCATCGAAAATGACGTCCCGAGATATGTAAATACGACCGGAACGACGGTCAAGGCATTTGTAACCTTTATGGAAGGTACAATAATCAAGAAAAACACACATAGTGGAACGCAATGGTAGCTTACAAGTGCACTTACACATATTAGGACAACACGCATAACCAAAGGTGCACAGAGTTGGATAATTGAGCCTGATATTGAGTAGACGAGTGATGGAAACTTTTTTTAGAGAGTTCGTAAACGATTGATAAGGTAGCACGCTATTAGAAGAGCTTCATCCCAAAAATGAAGGAATAAAGAGGAGTGAGTCAGGAGGGCCAAATCAGTTTCGACCAAGTGACGATGTTTTCGTTCAGCTATACAATTTTGTCGAGAAGTGCGAGGGCATATGATGCGGTGAGAGATGATAGTGTGTTTAAAGTATTGATGGAGATGAGAATATTTGCCACCGCCATCGGATTGGACAATAAGGATACGCTTGGTAACGAGGCGCTCAACATGATGTTAAAAGGCATAGAATATTGAGTCAACATCATATTTGTGTTCAATCAAATAAATCCAGCAAAACCAGCTATAATCATCATCTATTTGTATTGATTCAAGTGGTTTGGAGCTAACATGATGTGAAGAAATATAAGGCAACTAATGACTTTTCCCAAAGACAATCATCACAAACAAAAAAACTTTTTAAGTCCATGCCTTCTAGCGGCATCTCCACTAACGTGCGGTGACATTCATGTCCTCTGACAACAGCGACACAAGCCCTCTAGACGGTACCTCCTCAACGACTCGACATCCAAAGCAATCACCGATGTTGGAAGAAATAAACACTCCCTCACAAAATTTTTTGAAAAATGTCATTGGTGGGGTTGAACCCTTAACCGTGTGAATAACAAGGCAAATGTTCATCACTTGACTACAACCTTTTTTATTCTAAAGATGAAAAGAGGCCTTCATGCATGATCTTTCAAAAACATATTACTCAGTAACTAAATGAAAATTGAAAACCTATGCAAAATTTCATGCGATCAACTGATTTGTAGAACAGAAAACATGTGTAATTTTACTGCAGCAAAATGACGTCATATCATATGGATAGGAACATGTACTGCAGATTTTAAAACAAACAGCTGCGCAGAGCTGATATGTAAATGCATAAAATATTTTCCGTAGCTGGAATCTAAGTAACATACTCTGAATTGCTAGGGCTAGGAGATCTTGGGGTGGAACGCTTCTATTACAGTAACATACTTCGAGGGAATAAATGAACTGAGACTTCTTCGTAAGGAAAGGCATCTCATCTTTCCTGTGATGCACTTCTCTTACAACGGCAAATGAAGCCTTTTGTAGTACTGAATAAGCTAGTAGCACCTAATCATGATTTGATCCACTTATGCCTTGCTCTCCTTGAGAATAACTTCTCATAACAGATTTCTATGGCTTCATTGCTTTCTGAAAAACACAGTATATATTATTATTGAAATCATTTGCAATCTGCACCCACCTGGACTAAATCCTCATCATCAACATTGATGGCCAATTATGTTGAGAAAGTCGCCGCAAAAGCTCATTTACGTTAAAATCTGCCATTTCTGCATGACATACGCAACACATGAGAAAGTTGTGGATTATAACCAGGGGCGGACCCAGAAATTTAAATATAGCATGACTATTTTTACCGAAATATTATCACTCATTTGTCATTACCATTCAAATAATCATTACTGCCATTATATTAAACACAATTATAAAATGAATTGTTAAGCATAAACAATCAAACAAAAATCATTAGTGCTAGTCTTATGTACGATTAATAGCCAAATTTTTGTTCTTGTTAATATACTCATCATCCAAATTTTGTTCTACTTCTACAATTTGTCGTTGACACAAAGCTGAACCTAGTCTAACGTCTAAATCATTATTGGATAGCAAAACAATCCCAGGAAGAACTCACCTCAAAGCAACTAAAGATAAAACTTTCACATGATAAAATATAGCAAACTAGAAAAGAAAAAGATCAGGACTACTGGGAGTATCGCCAAGCCGCTCTAACGCAACAATCACATTGGACAGAACTTCGGCTGTGTTCCCAATTCTTGATTCCTCACATTCCACCGTCCTCTTCACAAATCCAACTCGATTAACAGGTTCAGCATTCAAAGTACTCACACATACGCTATCTCCCAAAAACACTGATTTCAGATTGCTGCATTGTTACAGGATTCCATGACCATTTCATCTAAATAGCAGTCTAGTTCAATTAAGTAAATAGTTGGTTCAATTAAATGGATCAATGTAACTAACTCTCTACAAAAGAGAGCCCTGAATGCATGAACAAGAAAATCAATCAATTAACAAACTTTTCCAAATACCCAAATCTCTCTATCATCAACAAAACTTCCGTGCTCAGCCATCTCCAGGCCGGTCTTCTCCACATGAACCGGTTGCCGATCTGAGTGTCGATCTTCGATTGCGCAGTGCAACTCTAGAAAGGAGCTATCCTTCACTTCACCATCATTCCCCTGTTCCGCCCCTGTTCCACTCCATCACTGATCCATCCTGTTACATTAGTATCAGATTCCGGTCTTCCTCACGACCCCAATCATGACACACACATCCTTCCCAAAGTTTGACGGAACCCACCTCAAAGAATGGCTAGACTTTTGGGACCAGTTCTTCTGCCTGAACTTCACACCATCGGAGCATAAGATTCGCATCGCTTCTGCCCATCTGGTTTGCAGGGCACTTCAGTGGCATCAATCATATATGTGCGACGGCGGTGGTATGTACTGGTATGAGTATTTCCTGGCTATTGCATCTGAGTTCGAAATGCAGGCTAAATCGGCTCCTCCGACGATGTCCCCGACCTATTCCAGAGCCTGCCCCAGCTATACCTTACACGACCCAGCCCCTCCTATGCCTTACCCAAACTACTACAGAGCCCCCTTCTACCCAACACCACCCTCCTACCAAGCCACACAACACCACATCACCTCCTTCAACGCCACTCAACACCCCTACACTGCCTCACACACCCCCATTCCTAGCATATCCTTCATCAAACAACCACCCGCCCACCTAAAGCAACACAGTTACCTGTCGGTCAGCCAACCCCTCTATCTAAGGATGACACAGCGAATGAAATGGCTAAACCCAAGGCTGATGCCTTGAGCTGAACACCTACGCGTGATCGTTTGGCGCCTGTTGTTGCAGTGAATTCTTTGGTGACAATAATAAAGGATGTAATAGCTTCCTCGGAATCCAAATATATATACATCCAGCGAACATGCAACTGATAATCCAGTTGCTGTCGAGCCTGATGAAAAGACTCAAACGAGTAAAGACGCTGATGCGCTTGCACCTCCTTTGACGCAGTTGTTAGGGGAATCATCAATTCCTGAGGTACCATTCTTACCAATTAAATTACACATTTCATCACCCTCATCGTCATGCAAAAATAGAATCGCTAGTGCTGCCGATTTTGAGAAATCTGTTTACCATACGTTCGCGCATTGTTCAGCCATTTTATGCCCACAAGGTGTTTGTCATAATGCATGTGAGAAATTGATTCAATATTCTATCCCTGCTAAACCACCTGAGGATGCATCGAATGTGGAAGATGGAATTAAGGAAAAGGGTGATGTTACTCTTGATCAAGTTACGCTAGTGAATGTTACAGTTCAGCCTGAGGATGAAGAAGATTGTGAGATGCTTCCTGTTGCTAAAGATTTTCTTGCCAAAAACTATCGTCCAACAGTCATATGCCGAGTTCCTAACAAAGCTTTAGCAGATGTTTCTAACAAAATTGCGCCACCTGTGTCGCATCCTGAGTTTGGTGATGAATTCGAGAAGAACAGAGTTTCTTTTAATCTGATGTCACTCCACTTCCTCCTGGCCCAGCATTCGAACCCACACATATTAGCTTTAAGGACTTCGAAGGAGTTTATGGTGACACTGAGTTTGGAAAAGATGAAGCGTCCCTTCGAAACACTTTTGCTAGCCTTGATGAGACTTTTGGTGATAGTTCTAGTCAGCATCAATCGGGCGACACCACAGATGACTTCGTTGATCTTGGGATTGACCCTCGCGGCCTCTATTGGCCAGAGATATGGAGTCACATTTGGTATTGCTGCAGAGCCTAGGGGATATCCCTTTCTTCATGTTCCGAATTTGAGCGAAACAGGTTCTTTGTCTCGCAAATATGAACTCACGGATCGTGCAGATGTTGCGAAATCTGTTGCCATACAAGTCGCCAACAATTTGGACATTTTGTGCACACATTTTGTTTGTCAAAATGCGTTTATGAGCCTGCTTTTCTATTTTCCTCTGGCAAAACCACCTGATGCGTATTGGAACGTGGCTAACATGCTATCTTGCAGCAGAGTACTGCAGTACGTGATAGATTCTGTGACGCACTTTTCTATTCATAGACAACTCTCTGTGTGCAGGTTGTTCACTGTATATCGGAGGATGCCCTGTCAAGTTGGCGGTCTGAAGAAGATTATTGATCTTCTTGCTCCAACCATCAGTCTAAAAGCTGCATTCCTTGAGTTTTGGTCCACCATCATTGGGACCAATACTGATGTCATTCAACACGTATTAGCACCAGAATGTGGAACTGCAACACGTTCTTTTGTTGAGCTGATCAGTGACACATGTCTTGGGACTAGGGTGTTTGCCCGCTCGTTCTTACCAATTTTAAGGAATGAAGACCCATCTCCTCTTAACCATACAACACCTTCAATCAAACCGACAAATGAGCTGAAGCTATCTATGGTCCATGTTATTCTTCAGATGGAAACGGGTATTGCAGTTTCTTCCATTACACGGTTTGGGTTTCCCGCTATGACACTGACAGCAGGCGTTGAGTTCCCTGCAATCCTTGCAACAAGTGAACAGGCACATCAGCTAGAAAAAGACAAGGAATCATTGAAAGTGAAAGCTCCGTTTGCTGCACGCGATTTACTTGACAAGGCCGAGGAGCTTGCTGATGGATTCAAGATGATCATATTTTCATCTACTAGTGATTTTACGTTAGCTTTGGCTAGACTTGATATCCCTACATATGCACGGTTTGACAACAATGAGATATTTGATATCATGAATATGCTTGAAGAAGATAGTGCTCAACATGCTAATGGAGCTGTTGTATTGGTTATTACTAAAGAGTTTATGCACTTGACTTTGTCACTAATTGAATTTCATCAAATGGTGTATGAGCGTATTAAAGCTTCTCTGCAGACCCTTGTCAGTTCAGGAGGCCCTGAGCAGCCTATCGGAAGAGAAGAGTTGATCGGAAATGAAGAGAGGAATTGATCTGAATTGTAGAGAAGAATTGATCGGGAAAATTGTAACTGAATTTATTCCCAGGCAGTGAACAGTATTTATAAATACAGGTATTATGTGACCAGTCCCTATAGTTCTGGTATGTACAAAGTAGACCCTGTAGTTCAATATTATACAAGATTCTACATCTTTTTTTTTTCCTTTCTTCGTTTCCGTCTCCTTCCGATATCTGTGTATATGGTTTATGGTTAGTTGAGTTTTGTTGCGAGCTACCTCTTTTGTAAACTATTATCGCAAAACTAGAACCTCTTAAGTGACTTGCTGTTTTTCGTGAGCTATTAAGTTGTAGTAGAGATGTCAAATCGGTCGGGGTGGGTGTTAACGGATGAGTATAATTCGATAATGGCTAATGGGTAAAATTGTCGTTAGCCCATTAAATACTATATTATTGGAAATAAATGGACGAATTCTTAATGAGTAATGAAATAATAATAGTTTCCGTTTATCCGTTAACACTCATTTACCCATTAAGTATCCATTTATCCGTTAGTGCATTTATAAATTTATACCCATTTGAACTATTATTTCATTTGTTAGTGTTCTCACACGGAAGCCATTGCACCTCTGTAATCGGAGATCAACCTCAGTCCATGATTCTTTACAACTGTTGTAGGACCGAGAAGCTTTAGTGGCCAACCAACTGGAGATTCTATTATGTGATGTGAATTACTGGTTCAGCAGAAACATGTCTCGCATAGCTGCTCATTACATGGCGGCTTTTTAATCTTCTTCTCATTGATTTAAGGGTAATTTCTCCAACGGTATCTGAGGTTTGTCATATTAGTAATTTTGATACTTATATTTTGAATATTAACAATTCCGGTACCTTTCGTATATATTTCTGAGACTAGGATTGTTAATATTTTATGTATGATAGGTACCGGGATTGCTAATATCCAAAACATATGTACCGAGATTGTTAATATGACAAACCTTTTAAATACCTCTAGGAAAATTACCCTTTATTTAACAATAGATATAGACATGTAACATATTTATTTGTCGCCCCAAATATCATCTTCTTCTCATTGATTGAACAATAGATATAGTACATGTAACATATTTATTTTGTCGCGTGAAATATCTTATTCAATCTCAACTGTCCAGCCCTTTTTGACGTCTTCAACTACTCCAGTTTGAATCTCAACCAATTTAGCTTGAAGTTGTTTCGTTACAGATGATGTTTTTGGCTTGTACTCAGTCCTGCAAATTCATTTACCATGATAATTCGCAGGGTTAGTTATAGTCATGAATATCTAAACTGTAAACTATTTCCATATACCTTTTACCCTTGTAGGTTATGCTGCCAACATGTGCCACGCCAACTGCGGTCCCTGTACAAAAGACCTCATCTGCGCCACTCAATTCGTCAACCGTTATTGTACGCTCCTCCACCTGAGTAAATTTAATACATTGTTGTCATATGTATGCAATGCAGATAACACAGAATGTGTACGTAGCGCATTTATTGTCGAAGCAAATGTGCCAACCACCCTAACATGTCATATACAGATAAGTATTAATGTTGTCCGTACAGAGCAAGTTCAACTTTCTTCTCGGGGTTATTCTCTCTATGCAAATTGAACAAACCTGGTAGCCAAGATCTTTGGCGATTTCTATGATGCTTCCTCTTGTTACACCTTCGAGAATCGTCCCATTCGAAGCTGGAGTTGATATCTTGTCGTCCTTAAAATAAAATTCAAATTCGAGTTCAGTCCGGAATCATTTACTGAGCGAACATACAGACGCTAAAAACAACGATACCTTGATTACAAAGATGTTGCTAGCTGAGACCTCTTCGATGTTACGCTTGTGAACAGGATCCAAGTATAAAACATCCGAATAGCCTTGGTTTTTGGCCTTCGTCATGGCTCTCAAAACCTGCACCATGACAACGAATGCAGTGAATACCACTCAACGCAAATGCATGGATGGAATAAAATGCAGCAGAAAACGTAACTTACAGGCCCGTAATTCGTGATACTCTTGACTGCTCCGGTGCCTCCCTGATATGCCCGATGTAACTCATCCTCAACGTACAGTTTCAGCGGAGCTGAACCTTCCTGTACAGTTTGAAACATAAGCCATAATCTTTATGAAGTTTCAGAAGAAGAAAATTTTCGTGATGAAAGTTCCATGCATATATGAACAGTTATTTACCTTGAAATAATTTCCAACAGGTGAACCATAAATAAGATATGTGTACTCAGGTGCAGGTGCCACACCGAGCATAGCTCCACTTCCTAGCAACATTGGCCTCAAGTACAGGCTACCTTTTCCGAATGGTGGAACCTGCATTTGACGATAAGTGCTGTGAATCGTCGACGCATGCATTGACGCTATCAGGGTTTGAGGGTTTTGAGATAAAGATGGAATACCCATCGCTTGTTAGCCAAAGTAATTTCTTTTACTGATTGGATAAATTGTTCTACTGATGGTGAAGGCATGCACATTCTCTCAGCCCCAAGTTGCATTCTTTTGGCATTTAAATCGGGTCGAAATAGTACTATTTTCCCATCTTTTCGCCTCTGCGCTTTCATTCCTTCAAAAATCCCCTACACGATACAAAATCCCAGAAAATGTAAGAACTTACTTATTTCGCGGAAATAGTGAAGTTTGGTACTTTAGTACAGTACCTGACCGTAGCTGAGAACACCAGAAGCAGGACTGAGCTCAATATTCCCGAAAGATACCAGCCTGCCACGCTTAAATGCCTCATCTTTACCACATTTCATGGCGTACATGCAATCAGTTGGGGTCAAGGAGAAGCCAAGTTTGTCCCAGTTCACTACTCCAGCTGACCCCTCGTCCCTACTAATAAATTTATAATGACAAAATATCACAAAAACAATGACGCCATTCTTTAAAAAAAAACAGACTTGGTCAGTGATCACATTGTAAGTTATACCTACAGACTCTGGACGGATCATGAGCAAGTTGCGCGGATGACGCGCCAAACACGGATGCGGCCGCATAGTAAGTCCGGCTCTTCGCAAAATTCCAAAAAAGAAAAAAAAACTTAATTCAGATCACGCAACGCCCACGGACAAAATCAATGAAATTCGGATCCCCAAAAAAAAATCCAAAATGAAAGAGTTTTACACACCTTAGATATAGAAAATGAAGTTGTTGCACCAGTGTAGGACCGGATCAAAGTGCGAAAGCAGGCCATTTCGGCAAGTACCTTTAACCTTAGTAGTAACTAATTCTTACAACAGTAGTCGTTGTTGTATTGGTGCATTAGCGCTTAGTGTTGATATGCAGAATATAATGAGAAAATGTATAGAGTGAGTCTGGAATGAATGGCTGAAATGAGAAGGAAATAAGCAATAAATGGAGGAGGCTTGAACAGCAAAGCAGACATTGATATTAGTTGAGAGTGGAATAGAGTCAGCTCCCTCCTGATGGTGGGATCAAAATCTGAGAGGTTGTTATAGAAAAGATATAATATTCGGTCATCATCCAAAAGTGACTGTTATGAGGAGAGGCTGTTATACAAGACACTGTTATAGAGGGAGCCGACTGTAGACAGAGAGTGACGGGGCGGTGGCAGATCCGAGAAAGTCGGAGGAATGGAATGAATGAGTTATATGGGAAGGAGAGATGTCGTACAACGTTGCATCGAGTCCAAATAATTTCAGGTCATTTAATGAGCCCAAATTATAACATGAACGAGCCCAGGTTTGTGCTTTGCAATGTCATTTTGTGAACATCCTCACACCCATTTGTCTTCAAAAAGTCGATCTTTCTGATGGATTGACTCCAAATGCCAAGATGGGATAAGGATCATGTGCTGCAAATTGGGATTACATTTTAATAATATCATATTATTAAATTCTTTAATAAACGGGTCAGTTTTTCTTATCATGATTTATATATTAAGATAAAAAAATAATTAAAATGGCAGCATTGTACGCTACGCTGCATGGGATCTGGATCTGCCAAAATGCCCTCATGCGTTTTGGGCATACTGACTGAAATAATGATTTGGTAATTTATTCATTAAAATTATGGATTAACTTAAAGCCGACATTCGATTCACTTAGAAAAGCCCTTAAATCTAAACTATGCGGGACTCGAAAAATGACCACAAAATTTTGTCTACGTATTAATCAAACGTCGAAAAAAACAACTTCATAAATGATAAATCGACTCATGTGATTTCCATTGCATTCATGTAAGAAAACGAAAATCACATCAACAATTCCTATTTTCATATTTTATTTAGAATAAGGCAGTACATATTACTAATAGCAACAACCAATCAGAAATAAGAAATGCGAAGCAAATTAAAATGTAGACTACATAAAGATGTTACTTTATATATAATATTTTAAATTAAGCATAATCAAAAGTATTGCAAACAGGATTGTGATCAATTAGTTTAGAGTTTAGATCCTTACCTTAGAATTTTAATATCACGGGTTCGAACTCTCACTCATGCATGACCTCTGCCTCCACTGTAATACCTTCAATCGAAGAAAAAAAGTATTATTCTTACTCTCGATAACACAATTCATATCCAGGCATTAACTACAAGAACTCATGCTAGTTGCATGTGTTTAATTTTAGTTTTAAAATTTAAAATCATTATATCTCATTGGGGAACATATAAATTTATTTAAGACATATTATTTTTATACGAATTTAAATTCTCGTTTAATTAAATTTGTTTGGACATTTAGCATATCAATCCTGACAACTACGGCAAACCCAGCTGTCCGACGATTGATCATCCTCTCCGACTAAACCCAACCAAACTAATCATCCATCCATCTCTCTCCTTCTCTTTAACCATTTCAGTCATCCTTCCGATTCAATTTCATTTTGGTGTTCTGTGATGGGGGATGTTATAAAAGAAGTGGAAGTTGATGATGGGGGTTTGGAAATTGAGGCCCAGAAAAAATCCTCGGCAACATCCACCCATCTGGTTATTATGGTTAATGGCATCATCGGAAGGTTTGTTTCATTTCTTCAATCTAGGATTTTAATCTAGTTTATTTTTTATTTGTTAAAAGATTGATTTTTTTTTCCGGCAGTCCAACAAATTGGGACTATGCAGCAAAACAGTTTGTGGAAAGATATCCTGAACAAGTTGTTGCTCATTGTGAGTGAGTTTTTGTTGGTTTTACTCCAAAGTTTTGATTTTTATGTTGAATTAGTGTTTGGTACTCATTTCAGTTTGTTCCGAGTATTGAGGGCTGAAGATGATTTGTTAACTTGTGAATTGCTATGTCATATCATTGTGTGCTTTTATTTTCTTCGTTGAAGTGGAATAATATATTTTAATATCACGTCGTTGGAGGCTGTTAATGGCATCCACCCCAGTTTCGGTTCGTGTACATATTTTAGGTTAAAGATGATTGTTATGTCATTGTTTTTACTTGTCGTTGAAGTGGTACATACCTGACCAGTGGGCATATTGATGTTGATGTTCCATAGGCAGTGAATCGAATTCCTCCGTGTTGACGTTTGATGGTGTGGATGTAATGGGGGACAGACTTGCTAAAGAGGTATGCCAACATTTTTTATGACTTACAAATTTTAAGGTTTGTTCGTTGAGCTTAATTTCCGCCTTCTTCATTTTGTTATTTTGTTTTCTTTGTTTCTGCTACACAGTGGAAGTGAAGTTTGAAATAGGAGAGTTTTTCTTTTTTCGTAGGTGATCTCTACCGTAAGTAGGTACCCAAACCTTCAGAAGATATCATTTGTTTCGCATTCTTTAGGTGGGCTGGTGGCTCGATATGCTATTGCCAAACTATATGAGCGAGATACCACATGTAAAATATCTCCGGAAAATGTAAGCGGTGGTGGAGTGGAGACTGGAAATTTATGCTTTGAGAAGAGTAACCGTGGAAAAATTGCTGGGCTGATACCCACAAATTTCATAACTTGCGCAACGCCACACCTTGGTTCCAGAGGTCGTAATCAGGTGACTCCTAGTCCTAGTACTTATTTGCATATGTTTAGGCTCCGTTTGGTTGCGAGAAAAAAAGTGAGGAAAAGAAAATTTTGAGTGAAAATGAAATTTTGTGTTTGGTTGTAAGGGGGGAAAATGCAAAAA
>JAWWMW010077372.1:0-13324 GCA_035048345.1 Echeveria elegans
TCAGGAAATGGATGTAGCTGTTATAGACAGAAACCTGTTATAGCGGGAGGAATTTGGCTGATAAAAAACGGTTATGATCAAAAGTAGCTGTTATAAGGGGAGGACTGTTATAAGAGAGATGTTATAGAGAGCTCTGACTGTATCAGAACCCGGTTGAACCGGAATTTGAATGCCGCATGTTCCTGAACTTCTAGGGTTTTGATAAAATCCTATTTTTGAAATTCTGGATTTGCCATGTGAACGCTTCGATTGATTGATGAGCAACGTTTAAATTTGACGATTTTTAGCCGCGAAATCTCGAAACAATCAAAAGTTAAGCTAATCACGATACAAGACTTTGAGGACCTCTCCGCTTAACCACTCGCCGTACCGATGGCGGCGATTAGGGCTATTCTGCTCTCACTCGTCCTCCTCGAAGTTGGCTTGATGCGATTAGGACTTAACCAATCTCGTTTTCTCGCTCTACGAGGATCAAGTCGCCTTGATGGACTGGTGCGTGATATTGCATCCGTTTCTATCAATCCAAGTTGTTTGTGTTTAATTTGGTGTTGATCTGAGAATGTGTGTGTGTGTGTGTGTATAGGCATCAGGAGTATATAGGTATGGTGAAGCAAGCGATTTTTCAGACGGAGAAGGCTGGAAGGAAGCGTGTTGTGGTTGCTACTGAGGAGAATGTGACTGCTTCCTTGGATCTTCGGCGTGGGGATATATGTGAGTTCAGATTCCGATTTGTATCAATTGATGCTGCCTCCTTTTTTTTAGATAATAAAGTTACTTCTTGATAAATGATAATAGTTGGGGAGATGCATTCAGGAGGTTTGATCACTGAACTCCTTTGATGGTTGACTGAATAACTAATGCAATGAGAGTGCGGATATTGTGTGTTTTTAAAAAAAAATTAAAGTTGATGTGGGAATATGTTTGATTTTGTAATGGTTTCTGCAGTTTTGAGACATGTTCTTGGGAGTAATGATGTGGTTGATGAATTTGGCATTGCGCTCGGCAAATGTAAGTCACTTTTTTTGTATTGTTTTGTTTCTATGCTGTTTCTTTCATTAATTTCAGTGTGTTTTTCTGTATCCTTGATCGTGTTTCGTATATAGAGACTTTTTTTGTGTCGCCGAATGATCAGTGTAGCATTGACAAGACAGCTGAAGGTTTTCCTTTGTGTGATTTGTTCATTTTATTTGCCCTACTTTCTTTCAGATGTTGTATCACTTTCCTCGTCAGGATCCATTTTGAGGGCTTGGAATTTTCCAATGGGGCAGTTAGCGTGAGAGTCTTTCCTCCAGGGCTCTCAGCCTTCAAAGTCACTGCTACACATTCCAGTTAGTTAATTTTATTATATTGTTTTACTAGCTGTATAAACGATGCTGTTCTTGGTAACCACAGAATATGCATCGTGCACTAAACAAGAGACTTTTTTTGCAGCCAGCTTTGAAAGTAGATAAAGACCATGTGATGCTCATCTTCGGAAATAGTGTTCTTTATGCTGTTTCAAGTATAGATGGAGAAGTTATCTGGAAAAGAGACTTGGCAGCTGAAAGGTGAAAGGTTCATATGATAAACCCTTTTACTTCCTTTTTAAAAATTTTGTATGGCCTGCCTTTGATATGAATTGTCTTTGTCTCTATCACAGTGTTGAAGTTCAGGACATTATTCTGCCTTCTAGTAGTAATACAGTTTATGTTGTGGGCTTTTTCGGTGCCTCTCAGTTTGAAGTAATTCAGATTGACTTAAAGAATGGCGACGTGGTGAAGCACAATAGTGCCTCATATACTGGAGGCTTTTATGGTGAGGCGTTGCAAGTTTCCCGCAACGCACTTGTGACCTTGGATGCAAGCAGAAAAGCTTTAGTTTCAATAAACTTTCTGGAAGATGAAATCAGCTTCAAGTCAAGTCTACTGGAATTTCAGATCTTATTGGAACTATTTCGGGGGAAGCGGCGATTTTACCATCAAAGCTTACTGGGAAGTTTGCAATTTTACATTGAAAGTAGATAGTCATGTTGTATTTGTGAGAGTGGCGGACGAAGGTAAGTTGGAGTTGATTGAGAAAGTTAGCTGTGATGTAGCTGTTAGTGATGCTATTTCAGTTTCCGACGACCAGCAAGCCTTCGGTATGCAAGTGAATTTCACCGTGACTTGATTAAGGAGAATACTGAAGTGATCCGTAAAAGGGGCTGGTGCATAAAGTGTTCATTAACAACTATATAAGAACAGACAAATCCTATGGGTTTAGGGCATTGGTCATCATGGAAGAATATTCGCTCATTTTGATTCAGCAAGGTGCAGTTGTTTGGAGCAGGGAAGATGGCCTTGCTTCAGTGTTGGGTGTAACAACATCAGAGCTATCAGTGGAAAAAGATGGTGTCTCTATCGCAAAAGTAGAGCATAGCCTGTTTGAGTGGCTAAAGGTATGAAGATTTAGATCCTATAATGTTTATTCTGTAAAGGGTGCTACAAATTTAATGATACTGCGAGTGATAGAGAACACATTAGCTTGTTTTTGCTACATTACACAATCAACTATGGTTATGGATATTACTTATTACCCCCTTTTGAATATGCACTGCTATTTTCTCATTCATATCAGCTACACTAATTTTAGGTCCAAAACTAGTCTTATGGAATTTATTCATTTCAGGTAATTAAATCATGATATTACATTTCTCATAATTTTATTTTGAAGGGCCATATGCTGAGGTTAAAGGAACCTTGATGCTTACAAATGCTGAAGATGTTGCTGCCTTACAAGCAATGAGGTTAGAGAGTTCTGAGAAGAGCAAATTGACTCGCGACATAATGGTTTCAGGAAGCCGCTCATAGTGCTTACAAAAGCAGGAAAAATTTATGCCTTGCACATTGGTGATGGACGTGTCATTTGGTCTTCATTGGTGAAATCCCTTCGCAAATCAGAAACTTGCGAACACCCTACTGGGCTTAATATATACCAGTGGCAAGTTCGTCATCATCATCCATTGGATGAGAATCCGTCTGTTCTTGTTATTGGCCGTTGTGGAAGCAGTTTAGATGCACCAGGTGCCTTCTCTTTGGTCGATACGTACACAGGGTCAGAAGTTAATACTTTGGGCCCTCACATTCAGTTGCCCTGGTAATTCAACTGCCATTTACTGATTCAACCGAACAGCACAAGTCCATTTATACCTCAAAACTGCTGAATCTCTCGGTATCTTCCTGCAAAAATTTAATGACATATATTGGTATTCAGTTGAAGCTGAGAGTAGCATAATCAGAGGTTATGCACTCAAGGTTAATTGCATCAGTGAGGTGCATGATGATTTCTGCTTTGATTCAAGGAATAAATGGACAATTGCCGTCCCTATAGAATCCGAGAAGATCATATCAACAGCAACTATAGAGCATCACATGTTTGTATTCCACTTTATCTTGCTTTAATTCATTTTTGCAGACTCTGTTATGACTTTAAAGTTGAGTAAATATTGAAGGACATATAGATCGGACACCGATTGAAATCTCTTTAGTGTTTAATTCTATACACGCCTTTTCTAGAGGGTCTACAGCCCATTATGTGGCATCGGGGTTACATCTCGTACGAAACTTAATAGTATACCACTTCTACGAATAGCTTGTAATGCTGCATCTCTTCCAAGACCGGGACCTTTTATCATAACTCCTGCTCGTTGCATATCTTGATCCATTGTTGTACGCATAGCATTTTCTGCCGCGGTTTAGAGCTAGTTTATAATATTGTACTAGAAATGTGCATCCGGGTATGGGTGGTAAAATGGATTGTCTAGTTGGATTATTAATAGATTTTAAATGGATTAAATGGTGTAATCTATTTAATACATGTAATTGGATTAAATGGTCCAAACGGATTGAGTTGAATCCATTTAATCCATTGGAATTAATCCATTGGATTTTTTTTTAATCCGACGGATTACTTTGCCACCTCTACATCTGGGTGACCCGGCCCGGGATCGGGTTTTTCAGAGAAATGGTGACTCGGGGACCGAACCCGGGTTCGGACTGGAAACCCGAGTTTTTCTTTATTTTTATTTTTTTGTTTTCCGGGTTTGGACCGGGATCGGAAAATCTTAAAAACTCGACCCGGGTCCGGGACCGGACCGGAAAATTCCGGTCCAGATTCACCCAGGACCGGGAAATTCCGGTCTGATCCGGTCCAGTCTGATTTTGTGCATCCCTAATTGTACCCACTATTGCAGGTCACATGACGATCTACATTTTCATCTTTCAATTGTCCACACTCGGGCAAAGATAATAGCTGATCAATATGTTATGTATAAATACATTTCAAATAACTTACTTTTTTGGCCACTGTACAACTTAAAGCTGCCGGCTCTATTGGATTGGCAACCTCAGAGGAGTCAGCATTGGTTGTATATCTCATTGATACAATTACTGGCCATATATTGCATCACATGAACCACCATGGTGTGCAAGGCCCTGTCCGTGCAGTAAGTTCAGATTATTCTAGTCGCTCTCTTTACATTGTTCTTGCTTGTGTGAGCTACAACTTACGTTTGTAATTATTGTGCAGGTCCTGAGTGAGAACTGGGTTGTGTACCACTACTTCAATCTCAGAGCTCACCGATACGAGATGTCAGTCCTTGAGATCTATGATCAGTCCAGAGTGGTATCCGAACTATACCTATGTAATTGATGTATAGTTTTGCCAGACAAACACATTCAGTAATTTATTGTTTGTATTCCAATGGCACAGGACAACAAGAATGTATGGAAGCTTGTTCTTGGAAAGCATAATCTTTCTGCTCCAGTTTCATCCTACTTTCGACCTGAAATAATCACAAAATCTCAGTCTTATTTCTTCACACATAATGTGAAGACCATCACCGCGACGTCGACTGCTAAAGGCATAACTTCAAAGCAGCTCCTTATTGGGACCATTGGTGATCAGGTTTGTATTGTTCTTTTATTTTCTTTTTCTTCAAAATCACAGTCTATTGATTTATATTGAAAATAATAAAAAAAAAGGCTTATAAAATTGTTCATGCACTAGGATATCCTCGAAATCCAGATTTTAGCTCTTGATAAGCGTTACCTGGATCCTCGCCGTTCAGTCAACTCCACCCAGGCCGAGAAAGAGGAAGGACGCATACCTCTAACAGAGGCACTTCTAATCATTCCCCAAGTTAGTCTTGTTCACAATAGTTCGGTGCTTCTTGGCTTCACAAACTTATGAATCTCCTAATTTGTAATAAAACACCCTGTGCAGTCATATGTAACACATGCCCTCAAAGTGGAAGGCATCCGAGGAATAGTGACTGCACCGGCCAAGCTAGAGTCAACCACTCATGTATTTGCTTATGGTGTGGATCTTTTTTACACCAGATTGGCACCCTCAAATACCTACGGCTATCTCGCGGAAGATTTCAGCTACGCTCTACTTCTTCTCACCATCCTTGTCTTAGTGGCTGCCATGTTCGCCACATGGATACTTTCAGAAAGAAAAGAACTTCAGGACAAGTGGAAGTAAACCAGAGAGCACCCACCTCTGCCAAACCAACAAAACTTTTGTAACCAGTTGAGTTTTGCCACAAAAATACAACATTTCAACTTCAGTTTCCACGCACTGTATCTCTCTTCAGGTGTAGTGTAGGTCCTGTAGGATACTGTACCCTTTAACTTATAGACCACTTGAATCCACTTAGTTCCAACTTCGAAGTTTTTCTAAATAAAAGGTGCATTGCAATAAGAAAATGATCTGACATTTACTCAGTTTACAGCAACTGCCCAATGCCACTGGCTGCACTATTCCGCTGGTACTGCGACTCTGGTAGCGGCAATAGTTGGATATGCTACCTACACGAGTAATCATAGAGGTGTCAGCATTTTCCCAAGCAGAAGAAAGTGAATGTCAGAAAGAAGTCAGAAGATTCACTCACAGGCAGGATGCTTTTTGCTGGAAGCAAGCGATGAGGCCTCAACGGCAAGTCCTCCAGCACAAGCTTGAAACGATCGCCGTCTCCATCAACCAAGAAGTAATCTGCTGGATTTGTAACCTCAATACATCCTTCATACCCCATTTCAAGCACATTTCTAATCGGATGAACATGAAACTCTTCCATGGTAGGAAGAAACGTGCGATAAAGTCCAGAGTCTGATAAAGCTTGATTCTCCAAGGCATCTGCAGCCACCATGCTGAGTAATTGAAGAGCTGCTTCACTCGGTAATATTGGCCTCGTAGCAGTTATATCCATCACTACGGGCTCCTCCTTCCCAATTGTATCTAGTACCTCATTACCTCCTTTCTTTTTGGTGCCACTGCGACTTGCACCGCTCGTTGGTACCTTTTTTGGTCTTCCTCGCCTCTTCACTTCTTTCAGATTGGACTTCTGTTATGACAATAAGAGAAGATGAAATGTAATACGTGAAATCAAGTTTATACAAAGAGTGGCAGAATTCCCACTTCGATTTCTTTCTTCTTCTTCTCTTGTGGTGCTCCAAGCGTACCTTTCCCACCCAACTTCTATCACAATTTTAAGATGATCGTCACAAAACATCTAACAAATATAAATGCAATGTTATTGAAAATTGAAACATTACCTCTTTTTCACTGGTTGGAATGACATTCTGATTGTTGTCCGCAGAAGGTGAATCAAATTTATGTCTTTTGAGTGTCTTAATAATTTCTGACTGGAGTTGCTTGAGATTGAAGTTGTCATCTTGTAGACAAGGCATTGGAGCATCTCTGGCAACCGTTGAGATGGGTTTGTCTTGTAACACAAGTTCCTTCCCCACTACGACAGGTGAGCTTTTTTCAGGACTTTCCTTATCACAGGCAGTACTACTTGGCTCGCCACGATTCTTGTTTTTCCCGATCATCCCCTGACAGGCTACTTTACTTGTGGCTTTCTGTAACAGAGGGATCATTTATTTTAAATGAAATGAACAGAAACAATTCGAATACAAGGGAAACATGTAAATTCCTTGAAAATTATTATTTTTCAAATTATTTATTTAAGACATACCTTGATTCGAGTAGGACGTGAGTTTCCAAGATCTGCAAATGGAGCAAATAAACTCTCCTTATTTACTGAAGAAGAAGGAGCATTCTTTTTACTTTTGTGACCAACCGACTCAACTCTTTGGGACTGGTCAGCAGCTGGCTCAACTTGTTGGGACTGCTCAGCATCTGGCTCGATTCGTTGGGAACCATCCGTGTCAACTGCCTGGGACTGGTCAGCATCGGCAAGTGGTGTTTTTTTAAAAGTAAGAGAAATCCTTCTCTTTTTCAGCTGAAGGTCGAAACTCCTTGATTTATTTTGAAGACTCTCTTCAGATGAATTGGATATGATAGCATCAGAATTACCATTCCGATCATTATTTACCAGACTTTTTCTCTTACCTCTAGACTCCCGTCGAGGTCTTGGACTCACATTACCCATTGTGTAATTCTGCTTCAGAGGAAGATTACAATCAATTGTTCTGTTTTGTCTATTTTGTTCAGAAACATCTTCAGTTGCTTTAAAAATCTTGGTACCAGCTGGTCCTTCTTGAGCTGTTCTGGACTGCTGCTGCATTTTCTTCTTATTCTTCCACTCAGTTTTCTTAGATTGCAGATTGGAATGCAGAACATTTTGAGATCCTTCTCTTTTCCTTTCTTCATTTAAGTATGACATTGAGTGATACTTGCATGCTTTCTTGATATTGGAAATCTTATTTCCACCATGTACAAGTATCTCTGGGGGAGGAGAAACATTAGAGTCACCAATACCGTTGTTAGGTACTTTAGCTGATGCCTGTGGCTCTAAATCCCCTAAGCTTATGGTCTGTTGTTCGTCGACTGATACTACATCTGCGATGCTACGCTCTGAAATATTATGAGCTACAGCAAGTTCTTCAGTTGCTGGAGCATGATTATTACTGTTCTCCAATGCTTCATCACAAAGCTCATCAATCGGAACATTCAGATCAAAAAATACTGATGGCAAAAACAAAAGAAACAATAATTAAACATTGCCCAGATGAATCAAATAAATCTGGTTGCAATAGGGTTAATAAATAAATACCACATACCTTTGGGTTCATATTTTTGCTTCTTCACAGTGCATTCAACCTCAGCATTCTCCGCACCTTCTGTACAGATGAGTACTTCTACAGCATCGATGTTTTCCACAATGGAACGGTTGGTTTTAGTAACGACCGCAGCATTATCTAAATCAAGTGCTGCGACAGAAGGACCAGCTTCCATGGCCAGTTGCTGGTCATGAGGACAGTCTTGTTCCGTGAATTCCTTAACACAGAGTTGGCAGTCCCATCTTTTGCATTTGCGAGAAGCCATTAAAGGGAGCAAGGATCTTATCTGTTCCTCCGTTAGTCCTTCCGGTAATGTAAGTGGATAGTTCATCCTTGGTTCCCTCTCGCGATGTTTAACAACATCTACACTGCATTCACAAATGGAATTATATTCAATGAAATCAATCAGAAGTAAAACATAAGTCTTTAAAGTTCTAGAGGTGATAAAGCAGCAACTTTAAGATACATGAAATCACAGTAAAGACATACATTTCAACCAAAATTAATCTGAAACTTCAAATTTACATTATATAAAGGTCATTATATATCAACCAAGCAACGCATCTGATGACTAGAGAAACGGGTTAAACCAGTTGCTTTTTCATAAGAACCTAAACACATATATCCACATAATTAAAATGACACGAAAAAAGTAGTGAATTACAAATACCATACCGGATCGAATAATGCCCACATCCATCCATTCCTCTCTCTACGCTGTCCTGCTCCTAATATGAGTTTACATGAACACAATTAACAATAGTGTAGGGCTTAAACGCATACATGAAAATGTGGTACATATAAACCCTAAAATTGCACCCACCGTCACACATAATCTATTTAGGGTTTCTCTCACTGTAGAAAAGGAATAAAGTATAATCTTACTGAAATATGAAAAACGACAGATCCGTTGAATCAAAAATTCATATCAAACCCTACCGTACACACTCACTATATATACAAAATAAGGGTTTCATAAAGTACGTAGGGTTTTGCAAAATTCAGAAACTCCGCCTAAGCCCTCCAGAAAACGATAAATTACCAATCCAATTCGAGCAGCGTGATTAAATTACTTAATTACATTGTTAGCGCTAAATAACGATAAACAGGTAAAGACGCGAGATTGAACACGTCAGCAGCAGCTGAAGAGCTCAATCGAGATCGTGAGCGACATACCGACGGTCGGATACGCGCGACTAATCAACAGATCGGTAACACGAAAGCGATACCGACAGTCACTCTACGACAAGCTAAAACGATTCGGTACACAAGTCGTAACAAATCCAATCCCGGTTGAAGAAATATACAAACGACGAAACGTACGTACCTGGATCTGATCGATCAGCAAACGAGAGGGCTGGTCGCGAATTTGATTGGAGAAGGAAGTGAGTGGATGTAGCAGCGGCGGATCGGATTGCGACTGATTGGGTGAAGCCCTAATTTTTAGGGTTGGGGGTTTTAGAGAGAGAAAAATTGGGGGTGTGTGGTCTAATGTCAGAGTCAAGGGAGTTGGGGTAGGGTATTTATAATATCCGCTGGTCCATCATTTTTGTCATATATTGTATTGAAACATTTGTCCTTTAAAATGTTGATTTGTTTTCATTTTTTATCTTGGAAATAAAGTTTCAAAAACTTGATGTTCATGGTTGGTGAAATCTAAAAATCGTAGGGGATAGTATTTACATACTAAAATTGTATAATACGAGGATGTGTGATTTTTTTTATTATATCATGTAAATTTCACGTTGTATTGTGTGAGAATATGTGATTTTTAATTCAGTGAATATGTGGAATTAGAGAATGACAGAATTTAGAGGATCAGATCGAATATAAAATTTTTAGTTTAAAGAAATGATTTACGATGTCGTTTGGCAGAATACAAACTAGTCTATAAAGTGGACGCCATTACACACTACTTGAGTGGTAGATCTTTAGTTTATAACCAATTTTTGCCGAGGCTTGTTTTTTTTTTGTTCCTTGAATTTCAAATCAAACATATTCAGTGAAATGTTTAGTGGCTTAACAAAAAAAACAAGCTAATAAAAGCCCTATGCGCTGGTTAAAGCTTTCTTTCCACCGGATGACCCAGGCAGGAATAACCTTAAGCACATTGAACCTCACAGTCATATGGACAACGGCCTGCACTGGCCAATGATGACATGATCACCTTTGTTGACACGGAAGCAAGGGCTGGAATGTTAGGATGCCTCTTCTCGTCGGGTTGATATTTCTTCACCCAGCGGAGATAGATCCTTCGAACAATAATGGTCTTGTTCATCTTCGCACTATGACAAGTAGCAGCTAGGATTCGTCTTCTGATGGATACATTAGAAGTGAAAGAACACTTCTTATCAATGTAAGTACCTTCAATAGCCTCTCTTGGAGTCTTGATGCCGAATCCAATAGCCTTGTAAAACCTGTTGTATCCATTTCCAGACTTCTTTCCCTTGCTAGTCTTCTTCGAACTCAAGAAGACATTAGGTTGCTTGAGAAAAGCCTTCTCCGTCTGCTCCACCATGGCTAGAGAGATTTGAACAGTAAATACCTAAAAACTGTTGCTAAGGCTTGTTAATGTGGAAGTAAATATGAGATGGTCCATCAACAGAAAAAGTTGTGCGCAAATGTGTGAACTCGCTCGACCTAAATCTAATCAATGAGCTAGCCTCTCTTGGCCATACAACAGTACCAAATTACGTCTCAAAAACAACCTTGCATTGTATTCAGATATCAGCACCTGGCAACTCATTGCTTTTTGCTGATCCGTGTTAAAATGAACTGATCTTAAAGCACTTGAGTGCAATGGTCAAGTCTCAAACTGAATTCATGAAATCACTTACTGCATGCGAGAGAGGAAAAGATCCAAAATACATTATTTCATTAAACTTAATGACCCGATATCTTACCGTCATTCAAATTCATTCCAGAAAAGGAAAAAAACAGTGTATGTGACTACAATAGCAAGTAAAATAATAATAATATATTTCTTATAACTCAGAATGTCAATTACAATAGCAAGTAAAATTGGTTTGAATATCTAACATCAAAAAATTCAAAAAAATATATGTAAAATATGCTACAAAAAATAACAGTAGAGAGGAATGGATTCAACAGTCACTAGCAAAAATTTTGAAAATTTTATAGCTCACTAGAAAACAACCGATTCGAATGTACAAAGCACGGTAGCCACACATTTCCATGCATGAAGCTAAGTAAAATCGAAAACCCTAAAATTTTTTGTGATCCCTATGCATTCGCGGATCACTAACGTCAGCCGTTTGTCGTCATTTTGGACCGTGAGATTGAAAGATGCTTCCACTTACTTGCTTTATGATTGGAACCTGAATATCACGCGCCCTCTCTATTTCTAGAGAGTGCATTGAAGAGTTATCGGAAACCCTACTATTTTTTAATCATTAGTAATAAAATAGGAATTTATATACTATGGGAACCCTACCTGAGCCAATTTGAAGAAGTGTACTTGGGTGGATAAACTATTGAAATGATAACATGGCCCTAATATTTACATTGATTGTTTTTATGGACATTTACTAGTCAAAATTACCCATTATATTAAGATTTATATTAACTCTCTAGTTTTGTTACTAATTACGAAGAGTTTGCACTAAAACTATGTATCCTTAAATTAACTACAATAAATATGTTAATTGAAAAAATTGTTTACTTTCACCAAATTTAAACTCAGGTTGATTCACTATTGTTAATGTTGTGAAGAAAGATGAATGAACTAACTCAATTCTCTCTCTGGAAATCTACGAGCGATTTATGTGGAAGTACAACGTGCGTCCCCATTTCCATGGTGGACAGCTGGAAATTATGCTTATATTGACATTCTTGAAGAACTGAATTTATTTTAATTTCATTTGATTACACAATGCTAAATATGAACATTTTATGCAATATTTCGTGGTTAAGCAAATGCATCCATGGCCATATGATTTGTTACAAAGGAAGTATGAAAAATAAATTATCGGCCACAAATGTTTTTTAACTACAGTGAGAAGCGATGCTTGTTTAGACTAAAGTTCATGATTCTTATTCTTTCAATTATTAAAGATTCTTAAATAAAGAAACACTCCCTTATATGCACTTTAAATCAAAATCAATGCAGTTGAGTTATTTTTTCTTAAAAACTTAAATATAAAATTAAAAGCATTTGCGTCATTTTGATATTTACCAACTTCTTTTTTTCGATAAATGAAATTATATGGGTACAATAATTGTACTATACACTAACATTGAGTACCTATAAACTAGTAATAGCACATGTCACAATCGGACATCAATATTCAAAATTAACATTAACAATTTAATGTTTAAAACAACCCTTAAATATCACCGACCACGAGATGCGAAATGTCAGGAACTCATCAGCTTCAATCACAACAAATGCGTCCCTCCGGAATACCAGAGCGCCGTTGGACCATGCAACCGCCGTCCCCACACCACAGTAGCATCGGAGCTCAGCCGCCAGTCCAAGCCGACGGGAAAGGGAACTCCCCCAGCGCCGGAAAAACCAACCCGCCAACCCTTCGTCTGCGGCACCGCGAGAAAGAAACTGAGTATCCGACCCCACAGCCAACGGCTCAACAGACGTCAGAAATTTCGATCCCACTTCTCCACGGTAGAATCGGAGAAGATCATATCGACAGCAACCAGAGCATCACTTGAGGTTTGTATTCCACTATTATGACTTTAAGGTAGAGTATCAAAGCACCATGAACTCAGATACTTATGAATGTCAATATTTTTGGCCTTGAACATCTATTGTTTCAACGCCTGAGACAAACGATGATTATGTATGCTTGACTTAGCAGGTGAGTCAAGTGGCTTCTCCTCAGATATACAGTCGACTGATATCTTGTGTATCTTTATCTTTTGGAGAATAGATAAAGTCTAATTTAAGAGGCGGTTGGGAAATCAGATTATATTTTAATTAAATCAAGAGAATCTGATTTTATTGAAATATTTATATTAGATGGAGAATATTTTGAAAGTTAGTTTTGGCAAGTGTATCCTTTGCTTGGAAGAGAAGAAAACAACCGAAATTCAGTATTTATTGAGTGTTCTCCATCTTCGTACGACGTCAATCTACGCAAAAGCAGAAATCTTTATTTGACGACGGGCTAGGGGTTTGGAGGGTTTGAAAGGGTTAAAGGTTAAGAGAGTTTAGAGGGTTTGAAGGGGTTAAGAGGGTTTGGAGCTCCATTTTATTACTTGGGGAAAGGTGCTACAACCATTGAGGGTGCCTAAAAATGCTT
>JAWWMW010077381.1:0-13321 GCA_035048345.1 Echeveria elegans
GATTCATCAGTGCTCACTGCTCAGTACTTGTCATATGAATTCGCAGGAGAAGCTTTACATCTGCTTAAGCGAATGCCAAAACTGGCTACTTCTGGAATTAACAGCAATCAGTGTCTACTCATTCTAGCCCAAAATCCCTGTGCATTTTCATGTTGGAGAAGTGCAGGTGTTTTCCGTCGACGCCTTTTCGCCTGTGAGTCTCTCTGACCGTACTACACCGTCTATGCTGTCAGTTCTTCACAATCTAAATCCTCTATTTCACCCATGTGGCCATTTATACTATTCAGGTGTCCCAAAGCTAGGAAAGAACAAACCTAGCCTGCATTCAGCACGTGACATTGAGACTGCAGTTGATGAAGACCAAAATTTACTTCATATCCGTTGTCACCGATACTTGGTTTCAGGTTTGATTCACTATGCCCAACAACAATTAGTTAACACTGAACATTATTTTGTACTGTCTTAAACCAATTAATTTATAATAATATGATTCTGATACTTTAACAGGACGGCAAAAATTACATCAATTGGTTTGGAGGATTTTCGAAGTAATAGGTAACATTTTACCTTCAACATTATACATTGGTCTCCGGCAATTCCACTCTTCCCATAAATCATGTTACTTACCTGATACACGCAGTTCCACCCCTGAAACGCATAAAAAGTGAGAAATTGAAGGGAATTGAGGCAAGGAAGTTAGTGAAATGTTTGTGCAGAGAGGCAGCAAACCATTTGAAAAAATCATCAGAGGCGGCCCTGCTCTTTAAAATCCCGCTGCTTTTAGCTGCAGAAAATGGCATTCACGAAATCGTCAAAGAAATCACTTATTCGTTCCCAGATACTATCTGGTACCATGATAATAACAACAGTGAGGTATTCAGACTAGCTATAAAAAATCGACATCATGAGGTTTACAACCTGCTGTACGACATGGGCGATCTGTATAAAAATATTGTAAGGCAGTCAGAAGAAAATGGAGAAAACATTCTACATTTAGCAGGAAAGCTAGCGCCTTCCGATCGACTGAGGGCTGTATCCGGTGCGGCTCTGCAAATGCAGAGGGAACTACAATGGTTCAAGGTAACTAACTAATAGCAGCTTTTAAGTAACAACTCCCATTGCACTTTTTTTTTTAAACATATTCTGTGCGTGTGAAGGAAATCGAGAGTCTGGTCCAACCAGCATACAAAAGCAAAAGGAACAGTGAAGGAAAAACACCCCAAGAAGTGTTTACCGAAAGTCATCAGAAACTGCTGGAAGATGGAGAGAAGTGGATGAGAGACACTGCCACTTCGTGCACGGTGGCGGCAACGCTTATTGCAACTATTGTTTTTGCCGCTGCTATAACTGTACCCGGAGGAACCGACGGGAATAGCGGCAATCCTATGTTTCGTTCACAAACGGCCTTCATCGTTTTTGGAGTAGCCGATGCCCTTTCTTTATTCACCTCATCCATTTCAATATTAATGTTCTTGTCTATTCTCACTTCTCGTTACGCAGAGGGTGATTTTCTCAGAGCTTTACCAACGAGGCTAATCATCGGGCTTCTTGCTTTGTTCGTATCCGTAGCATCCATGATGACAGCCTTCAGTTCGGCGCTTTATCTGATGTTCGGACATGGGAAAAGGTGGGTTCTTGGCTGCGTAATTGTGCCATCCTGCGTGATAGCGGCCATATTTGCAATCATGCAATTTTCGCTTCAAGCTGAAATCATCACTTCCACCTATCGTTGTAAACTTTTCAAAAGGAGCAGGAAAAGTAAGAGTCCGTTGAAGTCCACCAGCTGGTCAATATTCCTCAAGAAGGGAAATTAAGATTGTAACTTTCAGGCACCACAGTAACTCGCCGGATTGTTAAATCTCCGTGCTTGTAATTGATTTACAAGGGAAACAAACTGATTTCAATCATTTCGGGATTGTTTAATCTCCGTGCTTGTAATTGATATTCAATTCGCGTTTTAAGGTTGTTGGGTTTGATCTTGTTTTGTGTTTTACGAAGCTGATGGTTGTGGATTTGTGGAATACGGTGTAGGTTTGTGGTGGCAGTTTGTTCTAGATTTTTTTTTTTTGAAGCAGTTGATTGGGCGAGTGTGTGATGATTGTCGGAGATTGAAGTGTTTGAGAGGTGGGGTTCGGATGTATGCGGTAGGGAGGATAGGGAGCTATATTAGTCGCTGTGCCGCTCCGTTTCATCCGTTTGGAGGTGCGGTGGATATGATTGTGGTTCGGCAAGCTGACGGGAGTTTGAACTTTGAAGTCGTGGCCATGGACCATGGTATGTGAGGTTCGGAAAGCTTCAAGGGGTTCTGAAAACGAGATAAAAAGTGGTGAACATAACTGTAAATGGAGTTGATGCGAATTTTTATATGTATTTGGACCATAAAGGAGAAGCGTATTTTTCTTAGTGATGAAGAGGAGGAAGCTGGTTTGTATCGTTCGTCGTCTGGTGAGGATACAGATAAGCAGGAGAGTCGTAAACTGCTCACAAAGTCTGATAGCTTTGAGACGGAGGTTAAACAACCGAATTCAGCTCGCCAAGCTGATGGACGGGATGACTGTAAACGAGAGCACGATGCTTGGAGTGCTTCTCGTCGAGCTCAAATTCTTGGACTTGTTTTTGGGAGTCGGTCATTCAAGGAGAGAATGTCTCAACAAAGTCCTGAAGACGAGGAGATGAAAAGAGCAAGGTTATTGGAGCGTGCTGAACTCGCTGCGGATCTTTTGGAACTCAAATGGTCTACAACTCTTGCAACTAAAAAGCCGAAAAGGAACAAGTCACTACACTCATCTCTGAATCCCATGACCACCCAGTCCAACAATGATTTGGTGACGTATAAAGAGCAAACTCAGGTAAGTTCAATTATTTTTGACAAAATAGAACATGATAGCAACAATGAGGAGCACATGAATGGCTCTGTGAGAATGGACTTAAGTGACTCTTCTATCTATACGGAGACTAATGTCGCGAATACTGAACAAAATTCAGAAGTGAAGTCACCAATGAAATATAGTTTATTCGTAGCACAGGATTCTTCAGACTGTTTAGAAATTCCTGGAACAAAAGAGAATCCGAGGGACCTCGATGATGATTTGTGCAACAGGGATCCTGACAGAAATAATGTGATACTTGATGCGAATTCTGTGATTGGTATACGATTGATTTACAAGGGAAATTAATTGATTTCAGGCACCACAGTAACTGCTCACGAAGTCTGATAGCTTTGAGACGGAGGTTTATTGTGGATCAACCTCCATCTCGCCACGACCTCGCCATCACCGTCGCGCCCCTCCGTTCGGATCGTCACCAGTCGTCTCCTAACCCTAATTTGGGTTTTGGGTCAGTTCTGTAATTATCACAAAGTTATGGGGTGGTTATGTTTTATTTATTAGGCAGGTTATGTAATTAGAAAGAACTTGTATCCTTTTGTATTCTACTCTACAAGCTGTATAAATACAGCATCTGCTTGTTCATTATTTCATCAATCAATACAAAACTTTTCCTTTCATCTGTTTTTGCTCTTCATTACCTTTCATCATGGTATATGAGCAGGTGTGATCTACCTCTTCTTTTTTCGCTACTCATCTTGTTTTTCTTTTTTTTAGTGAACCTCTTCCTTTTTTTCCAGATTTTCATATCTGTTTTTCTTTGTAATGTATCCTAATAATCCTGTTTTACAATCGAATGTTGCTGTGGATTGTTTCACTACTTCCTCCGCAGTACCTGTTTCCAATTCAGGACATATATATGAGGATCCCCTTTTCATCAGTAGCAATGAAAGCGTTGGTGTCTCTTTAGTCACTCAACGTTTGATTGGTTTTACAAATTTTATCACCTGGAAAATTTCCGCAGGATGTGTGCAAGGCCTTTGGAGTTGAATGTGGTGCAGCTAGAGTCAGTTGCTCACTGCAAAATGATGTTAAAGACTTGGCTGTTAAGTGTCTTGGCATTGCTAAAATGACTTCCTTTGCTCTTGCTACCTCTGCCAGTCCAGTAAATTGGGTATTCTCTCATTATCCACCATCACTTTATGTTTAAGCAACTCAACTTGTGCAAATCTTAACCTTTTTCATTGCAGAGAAAGATGGTGAATGTTCCTCATTATTTTAGCTCTATATTTTCTATAATGGTTTTTTAGGATGCCTTGCCAAACCCAACATTGGCTTATTTATCTGCTCTATGACACCAAGTCCACCCACCACCACTCTACGTCGTGCAAAACTATCACTACATTCATTCCTTAAGCTCCTGCGCCATGTCGAAAGTTACATGGTTGGATGACAGTATGAGAGAGACCGTGAGTTGATAATGGGACAAGTCTCTTCATTTGCGGATGAATTAGTCGTCTGATGATGGACTTGATGCTTGGATTTTTGATATTGAGGATACATGCATTTCCAACCTTCAGTATTGCAGATAAAAGTCATTCGGGTATGTCTATACAGTTCTGATTGTACTTACAATTATATATTAAGGTAAGTTGGTCTGGATAAACACTTTGTTGGACGTATCAGATGGTTTGTTGAATAAAGTTGGGCCCCAAATCTCTCTCGTCATTTTCGATTGGGCCGAAAAATATGAAGGCCCGCATAAAAATCTAATTAACCTCGAACCTCATCGTAAGAATCACGCGACCGTTACACCGTTTGTGAAAATCACGCAACGAGTCAAGCTCCTGGATACAGCTGTCACGCTCCTATTGGCGGTAATATCTCTGTATATAATTTTATACGTACAGGTCATCAGTTTCATTCCCCAAACAATCTCTTTCCTATTCGATCGAACCCGCTCTCCGTTTCGTTCGCTGGCGATTGGCGCGATGCAGATCGATCGGGTATTGCTCGATCTCTTGTCGGTGAGTCTATTTTCGTTGTTTCAATTTCCGATTCGCTGTTTAATGGGGTTTAGGGATCCGCAAGAAAACGTAATTTGGGTTTTCCGTAGCTTGAAGTCGATGGCTTCAATTGATTTGTTGGATGACTTTGACGGTGAATACGTAGAAAATTTGTGCAGGTTTCATGTTTCTAATGGAAGAAAATGGATACGTACAAAATTTATTATGTGTTGCTGGATATGGCCCGAGTTTCGCCAGGCAAGCCCTGGTAGTGTTGTTTAAGATTCTTTTCTAAGAGTTGTTTTCTCTCTTAGGTCAAATTCTATAATTTATTTTATGATTTCTGATGAATAACTGAGCTGTGTTGATTTCGTAGTGCCTTTTTAACAGGTTTGTATTAATTGGTTTTGGGCCTCCTGTCTTTCTCTTGTAAACTGGAGGTCCGTAGTTCCATCCTGCGTGAGGGCATTTTCAATTTCTCCTTTTCTTTTTTAATCATTCCACAAGGTCGTCACGGTATTTCCTAAGCATTTAATTCTAATTGTATACTTTAGTTTTCTGCAAGTGCTTTTACATATACTGATGCTCTTCATTTTGTGTCATCCGTGTAAATAATGGCGTCACTGCAACAATTGACCATTTATTTTGTATTAGGTTTACAAACTAAACGTTTCGTATCTGATGTAAAACAATGTGGCCATGGGACTCTTGTAGTCCATATGAAGCAGAAGCAGATCCATTTATTTACTAGTGTCGGGTAATGTACTGTTTACAATATCACTTGGCATTTTTTATTTCTGTAATTATCTGTTCTTCATTATCTGTTCCGTATTTGAGGAGGATCACGGATATTGGCCAAACCACAATTTTACCACACTATCTGCTCCGAGACAAATTGATCGCCAAATAGAAGAACTAAGAGTCGTACAAGCCAGGAGCTCTTTGCTTGAGATGGGTAACTTATATAAAAGTCAAAAGAGAACAAATGAAATGAGGTACTTCTAGCTGTTATATCGGCACATCATTTGGCACCGCCTGTCAACTTTATACTTGTTTTTTTACAGTTACCACCTACACAAGGTACACACATTTATTGGTAGATTATTGCATGGTTTATCCACTAATAAAGAAATTCAATGTTCTCTATTTTTTCCACAGTTGTTATATGAAGAGATGCAACTCTAGGATTTGCAAGTGGTCCGAAGGCCCAGAAATGAAGACTATACAAACATATGTGATATGATATTGAAATTCTTTCTTATTCATTTATTCTTACTTTTTCTATATATTGTTTGATTCTTATCATTAGAAGCGTTAGTGTTCTCGATGGCAGGTCTTTCCATAATCGGCCCTTGTTGCTGCTTGCGACAACATTCTTCAGTCTGACATATCTCTTTTCCTTGACTTGATAAGATCGTTTGTCATATTTTATTGCTTCTTCTGCTTCTTCCATTTGAGGAAAGTCACTTTTTTCTGTCAGAAGATTCAGTTGCTTGTAAATAAACAGTATGAATATTCAGTTGCTCTTCACCATATGTATCTTTGTACAGATTGTTCATGGCGTGATGCAGTATATTATTCTGTAATCTATGAAGGTTTCGTGCGCGTCTATTTTCTCAGGTCACTTGTGCTGCTTCTCAGTCTGAGAAGTGTGGGGTGAGTGTCTGATGTTTTTCCATAGCTCATCTGAAAATGTGCCAAATTTATCTGTTTCTGTCATGATTTTTATGTCAGACCCATATGATGCAGTTTTAATTGAGGACCACTCTTATCATATTCATTTTTCGATCATTTTACCATATGCCTTTTGTTCCTGTTAACAGAATGGGAAGTGATAACCCTAGTTCTTTTGTCAAGAATCATGGATGACTGGTATACTGGCGGAAGTCAGTCACGCTGGTCATCTGTAACGACTTGCCTTTCGTTGTTTCAGCTGGCAAACCCAAGGTTACTTTTTTAGAGAGTCCTATTTTTCCTGCTGAATGCTTCTTGATCTCGCATCCATAAACATATGTTATGACAAATTGACAACCTTGCATTCCGTTTAAAGATGACTTACTGGTATGCCCCGTTGGATCCTACTTTAGATGTCTTCTCTTCCTTTATTGAGCTATCTTCAATGTCTATTCAGGTGCTGTTGTTTCCTATCACTAGTTCTGCTGCCTGCCTTTGAACTATTTTGTTTTGGAGCTTAAGTTTAGACCATGATCTAGTTTTAGGTTACTGATGTTTGAAATCTTTAAAAATGTATTTTCCTCTTGCATAATATTGAAATGGCTTTACTTGGTCCACCATTATTTGTTTTTATATGATATTAAACGTGCCTCGTAACTTCTTTGATAATTGAAGAGTAACTAGCATGTATCTGCTGCGGCTCTGGTATTTTGCTTTATGAAAGTCTATGTACTAATAAAAACCAGTATTGCTTCCGTATATCAATTGGGATCAGTATTCATATATACATGTCTGTTTCAATGGGGTTCTGCAGGGTCATCGTTGTGGTTCTCCCATGGTATATTAGTGCTGACAAGTCACACATCAGAGGGTTTATTGGTTGTTTCCTGAATTTTTCCTTTGAAATTCTTTACTAATTATCTGTATCTGCTTGTTTAAATTTGCTAGCAGCTCCCCCAAGAATGTACCTTACTAATTCAAGTTGCATATGTCAGGTTGAACTCCCTCTGTTTTTTTATTTCCTTGTTTGAACCTTTTTTATTGATTTCGTTGCTCACATTGTGTAGATTAATTCTGCAATTAGGGTGTGTAATGTTGCCATTAATTTGCTTACATGTTTGTTTTTCATGCCAGGCCCTCTCCTGAGTTCTGATGTATATATAGGCGTTGAAAGCAATGCTGGTTGCTTCAGTTTATGAGATCTTTTCTCTCTTACGACAAATTTTATTTATGTATTTTGATTTCTGATGAGTAACTGAGGTGTGTTGATTTCCTAATGCCTTTTTAACAGGTTTTTTATTAATAGCTTTTGGGCCTCCTGTCTTTCCTTGAGATCTTAATAATCAGTGGTAGAGCGCCAGTCTTGTAAACTGGACGTCCGTAGTTTGATACTGCGTGAGGGCATTTTCATTTTCTCTTTTTCTTTTTTAAGCATTCCACAAGGTTGTCACAGTATTTCCTTAGCTTTTAATTCTCATTTTATACTTTAGTTTTCTGCAAGTGCTTTACATCTACTGATGCTCTTCATTTTGTCTCATCCGCGCAAATAATGGTGTCACTGCAACAATTTACTATTTATTTGTCTTAGGTTTACAGTCTGAACGTTTCGTATCTGATGTAAAACATTGTGGCTTTGGGACTTTTGTAGTCCTTATGAAGCAGAAGCAGACTAAGTAACGAAGCCAAAATTTTCCATTTATTTACAGTACTAGTGCCGGGTAATGTACTGTGTACAGTATCACTTGGCATTTTTTGATTCCTGTCTTTATCTGTTAATAAAGTTCTTCATTAACTGTTCCGTATTTGAGGAGGGTCACGGATATTGGCCAAACCACAATTTTACCATACTATCTGCTCCGAGACAAATTGATCGCCACATAGAAGAACTAAAAGTCGTACAAGCCAGGAGCTCTTTGCTTGAGATGGGTAACTTATGTAAAAGTCAAACGAGAGCAAATGAAATGAGGTACTTCTAGTTGTTATATCGGCACATCATTTGGCACCACCTGTCAGCTTTATATTGTTTTTTACAGTTACCACCTACTCAAGGTACGCACCTTTACTAGTTGATTATTTCATGGTTTAGTCACTAATAAAGAAATTCAATGTTCACTATTTTTCCACAATTGTTATTTGAAGACTAGCAATTCTAGGATTTGCAAGCGGCCCGAGGGCCAAGAAATACAGACTGTACAAACATATGTGATATGATATAGAAGTTCTTTCTTATTTATTTATTCTCTCTTTTTTCTATATGTTGTTTGATTCATATGATTAGAAGCATTAGTGTTCTCGATGACAGGTCTTTTCATAGTCGGCCGTTGTTGCTGCCGGCGACAGCATTCTTCAGTCTGACATATCTCCGTTCCTTGAGTTGGTAAGATCCTTTGTCATATTTTATTGTTTCATCTGCTTCTTCCATTTGAGAAAAGTCCCATTTTTCCTGTAAGAAGATTCAACTGCTTGCTTGTAAATTAACAGTATAAATATTCAGCTGCGCTTCACCATATGAATAATTGTACAGATTGTTGATGCGTGATGCAGTTTATTATTCTGTAAACAAGATGTATGAAGGTTTCACTCCAGCGCACCATGCATGTCTCTTTTCTCAGGTCACTTGTGCCGCTTGTAGTGGCCTAGGGATACGGAAAGTGACAAAAAGAAAGCCATAGAAGCACTCCAGGAGCTCTTTGCTGGAGATGACCAACTTGTATGAAAGGTCAAAGAGAAAATTGAATGAGGTTACTCTAATTCTTAAAGTGACACATCCGTTGGCACTGTCTGTCGACTTTATACTTGTTTTTTACCATGATCTATAGTTACTACTCTACTTCCACTGGGTGTGCACCTTGAGTCCTTGACTAGTAAGTGATCGCATGCTTTTGGGTAGTCCACATATGCTGATCCTCTTACAAGGAAATGCAACAGTCTCTGTTTCCTCCACGGGCGTTATATGAAGAGATGGAACTCTAATATGTGCAAGTGGCCAAGAGTCAAGATTAACATCCTATACAGACCTACGTGATAAGACATGAACAATTTTTTCTTCCTTTTTCATTTATTTCTCTAAGTTGTTTGATTCTGTTTACTAACTAACTGAAGCGTGTCTTCTTTTTGTCGATGAACCTAGAGATGAGGAGCATTAGTTTTCTCGTCTTGCCATAATATGCCATGCTTGCGGCCGCAATCTTCAATTTGATGTATCCCCATTCCTTGACTCTGTAAATATCCTATTTTCTCACTTCATTTTCCGTTTGAGAAAAAAAACAGGAAATATTCCTCGTGGCCTTGGCTGGATTCAGGATAGTCATTTTCGTTTCCCTAAGAAAATCGCATTTACATAAACTTTATGATTCTTCGGTTGCCCTTAACCAGATGAACACTTGTACAGACTAGTGATGAATTCCCTTTCTCTGTAAACAGGGCGTATTTCATTCAAGCGCACCACAGCATGCCATTTTTCTGAAGTCATTGATGTTGCTTTCTCAATGTGGCTTAGCATGAATCAAGATTGTCATATTAGACCCATCAGGTAGAGTTTTACTTCAGGACCACTTGAATCATATACATTTTCTTATCAGTTAGCCATATGCATTTTTTCATGTTAATAGAATGGTCAGTGAGAACTGAGAACCACAATTCATTTGTCAAGCATCATGGATGTTGTTTTTTTCAGCAAGGCTAATTTTCAGGAGAGTCATACACTCATGCTGAATTATCTCTCCCCATAGAGATACAGGTAAAGTTGTTATTTAGCCGAACAGACGACACGATATACATGCTAACTTTTTTATACTCTAACACTATGTCTGAGATTCTGCTTAGCATCTTGCTGAATTTGTTTCACATATTCATTTTACCCTGTTACTTGTCATTGAAGTAGTTTGAACAATACTATATACCTTGCAAACTGATGGTAATGACTTGTGAAATTAGTTTGCATCTGTATATCTAGTGTATATGACTGGTTCAGTTTTAACTTGTTCCCATTTCATTTCATATACAATGCCACTTCTAGAAGGCCCTCATGCTTCTGGTGAATAAATTATCGGACACCCGCTTTTTTTTCTTTTTAGGTGAGTTAATAATTTGTGCATCATAAAATGTTTAAACTTAGGTAACCCATCTTCCATGCATAAATTTTTGTGTTGAAATTTCCTTGCGTGCGCAGACATCACATTTACTGAACCTAAACTGTGTGTGAATAACACAACAACTCTTTCCTGTAGGTTGTAGACATACTGGCTTTCATGGTATTATGCAATGAACGTTGATATTTTCTCAAGGTAATTTCTTATATGGTATCATTTTTTATTTGAATTTTATTTCACTTCATCGAAATATTTCGAGTTCACACTCCTGTTAAAAAGTTTGGTGATTAGGCCTTGTGACACATACAGTTAAGAAATATGACATTGGCTATTATTGTAACCATGCAGGTAGAGATTTTACGATTTTGTGATTGATACTGGTTTGAGTGGACCTTATTGGCACACATTACTTTATATTATTAGCACCAGTAACTGAGTGCAACTCTGAACACTACTCAAGCAACAAAAACAAGCTTCAAGCCACATACGATTTGCTTTTTAAGAGTTGGTGGACCAACAGTCCTACGCTTTCCATGAATTTGGATAGTAATATTATCAACAATACTCACGCTAGGTTTTTTAGGTGTGTTGCATGTCACACACTCCAGGAATTTTACTGGTTTTGCATTCTTTTCGTAGGCAAACATCTGAGAAACTAAAGTAGGCTAACTAAGAACACTAAACTGTACTCACAAGTGGTTAAACAAATTCATACTCAGGAAATAAGAATGCGGTGCTTACCGGGTAAAGAATGTTTTAATGAAGTGGCTCTGATTAAAACATTGGATTTGCTTCTTTGGAGTGTTTTGACCGGAAAGACAGACACGAACTCTGCTGAAGAATTGCTTGAGCAAGATGAATTGTCGATATTCTTCTTTGAGGCCGATGAGTAAAGTGCTTCATGGTATAAGCCTTGTCTGTAATGAACTACTTGTTCTTCAACCCGCACAACCTCTTCTTCCAAAACAGCTACTTCAGCGAGAAGTTCCAAAGTCTACAAGATTCGGTTTTGAGTATCAGGGACTGAACTATGTAATAAAAAAAAATCAGAAATGTAAAATTGTCTCAATTACTGAAGGAAGATAAGGCGGGAGGCGTGACAAAGCTCCCAATGGTCGTTGGAACGCTCTGTCTAGTGCCCTGTGCAGATCCTCTTCAGTTCTGAGTTTCTGTTTCAGCTTATTGATCTGCGGAATGCCAAACAGTAAGCCTTTCCATCTATGATTTCGACTGGTTTATGGAAATGTAAACTGACTTACATCTCGCTGTAAAGCCAGCTTCCTTTGTGGATTTTTTGCTTTTGCAACGGGCTTCTTCGGTGTCTGCATCCTGGCCTGACGAAGGAAATTCAGAAGTCGGAGGTGAGATTGAGGAAATGGGAAGAGAAGAAATGTGCTAGTAGAGGATCCAGCTTTTGATTAAAAGAATACTGTCGGAAAACATATCAATGCACGATGAGTTGGGATTATATATTCAGATTCCGAGCATCAACGCAACAACATGTCGTTCTGAGAGGAATATTTACAGAATGAAATCCGGATCAGATTCCGAGCAAAAGCAGACTGGAAGAAGAAGAATTCTGCTAACTGATTGCAGAGCAGATGAAATCAAGTGAAACAAGTAACAAAAAGAGGTTGATAGAAGTGGTAGCATGGTAGGTAAATACATCAATGAAACAGTGATTGAGACTTGATCTTGTCTGCTTCTTTGATGTTATTATTTATCGGCATTAAGTAAACGATATGGAGAGACAAGGAATGCCAGTTTCAGTAACCATATGCAGTCCGCAAAAACATCAGAGAACGACGAGAGACCTTAAAACAAGAGGTAGAAGAATAGTTTATGGTGCAGCTGTTAGGCGAGCAATATCACCATAAACGAAGGCAGTACTGAGAGAAAGGTTTTACTCAAATGTTTTTCCATTCTTTGGCCAGTATATTTATTATCCTTTCCGTCATATTTTCTTAATCCAGTTTATACCAAATCACTTAGTAGAAATATGATATTAGTAGAGTGAATGAAGTGGACTGCTAGCTGTAAAGATGGAGACATCTAAAGGGAATCAAAGAGTAAGTAGGGACTGCATCGATATGGAACAAATGATGTTGAGGATAGGACTTGTTTTTAGACGTGTCTGATGATGATGAGGAGGATGCGTAACGTAAAGTCCAATGTGTCTCTGTATAAATCTACTAGAAAATGTTTGTTAAAAATGCATATTATGTATTCCCTTTAGATTTCACGAAAGTTTACCGCACTGCTGGTCCTCCATTTGTTAACTGGAATTTGTTTCCGAATAGAAGATGAAAGATACCGACAGACAGTAATGGCTGGCTGTCATTGGGAATCACAACGTCTCCTGATGATGATGCCAATCGGAGCCAGGGAGTGCGATGCAGCTCATTGACTCTTTACCAGTGAGCCTCTAAATGCAAGGTACTAAGTTACTTTGTTAATTGTCATTTCTTGAACTAGTTGCTTCTGATTCGATGCTTTCTATCAAACCTACCAGCCCGCAGCTGATAAATTATGCATTGATGATGCACTAGTGCACATTTGTGCTTAATTTCAATAATTTGTGATATAGTGCTAATAGACTCATGTGGATGATGATGGTGATTGGTGGGGACTTGTAATGAAGCCTGCTGCGTGTTCATTACAAGGGCATACTTCTTAATGAAGAAAATACAGTTTTCTATGATACCAAAATTCATAATGATGGACA
>JAWWMW010077399.1:0-13318 GCA_035048345.1 Echeveria elegans
TGAACATGAAAAAGTACATCAGATTCATGAATTATGTACATCAAACAGGGGATAGAAATTTCATGTCTCATCTCTTTTCGATTAGCATGATATTGTCTCTTCAAACATATTTTTTTACCGTCAAAATGAGAAAAATACTCATTAAAAATGTCGAACAAGCTATTAAGGATTAATATAAATATAATGTTTCTATATTTGCCCATTTTTAATTTAAAAATTATTTAATATTGTGATTTAATCTGAGATGTAGGATGAATCAATGAATGAACATGATCTTTTTATACTTTTTATTTTAAACACCCCTTTTTATTTTATCCACTCCCTACATTTTATGTGCTTTTAATTTTTGTCAGAATTTTAGAAGTATAAAACATGTTAATTTAATTAACAATCAGAATAAAGAGAATTTCAATTAACGACATGTATATAGAGAAATACATTTAACCACCTCTGTAACATAGTTCGTCTTCAATTAACCACCAATTTGCACCAAATTTTGACTGGTTAAATTAAAATTTTGATGTTATAGATGCAGTAATATTTTGTTATTTATGTGGCTAATTGAAAACAAAATATTGTTACATTTATGTTTAAATAAAATTTCTCTTTTTAAATATCAAGATTTATATATGTGATTTTCTACAACTAACCCTTTAATTTTATATCTCGGTCAAGGAAATCCGCTTACAAATTTTTGTTGGTCTCACATGCTCGAAGATAGTTTAGTTGCATTTCCAGATGTAAAGTTGAATCAAAAGTAAGGATACTTCCGGATTTCGAGTCAAGTTCGGTCTTAGTAAAGTTTCATTAAAATGATGCTTTCACTGGTATGAACTTATCAACAACATGGATGTGTAACAGTAACTCCTGAAGCTAAGAAATATGATGGAAAGCACTAAAACAAAATGAGATGCACATTACATTATGCAAACGACACGATAACGGTCACGGGTGATAGAAATTCGACAAGTTCTGAGACAGAGAAAATCAAGTTTACGAAGACGTTTAGAATCTCAAAGAATAGTGTTATGTCCTCAAGAGATATCAAAGCAAGACTTACACAGGTGGATACCCTGAGACTTATACTGCCACCAAAATCAAGAGAGGATCAAACCGGGATATCACAAACACAAAGGTTATGTTCCTGATGACTCGTGGCTAACAAGAACTCGTCGGGGACTGAGTATTGACAAACGACTCGTAGCAAAGGCAGTTGCAGTTGGCATAGTCGCCAGATGCTTTCACCCTTCACCAAATTTTTATATATTTTTTAAAATTTCAGCAATTAGAAAGCGTGATCGGAAGAGTGAAGGTCTGCATAATTTACGTGGAAAGCTTTCGGGTATGATGCATTTCACAGCCATTGAAAAGTAAGTAAGTTGTCAAAAAACTGATTCATGCATCATTTGAAAACAAGTTTGTTTTGTACATTGTTTGCTTATGAGAGACGAAGCTTTCTTCTTATACGGAACACGATGCTTTCTTCTTCTTTTGTGCATTGAACGCCCTTTATAGTTTATAGTACTGAAGATTAAGGAACACGTAGCTGAGATTATCCCCTTGATAAAAAAAGGATCGAAAAAAATACATGAATGTTAAATATTCAGTCTTAGATAGTGGTGACTGAATTAGTTTACAATGTTCATATATACATTTTATGTCGTTCAAATGTCACGTATGTATGACAGTTTATGATCCAAAATATATCCTCTGTCATTGATTAAAATTCATGACTTTTTATTAATATTTCACGTGGACCGTCACCTATTCTTCACAAGAAAGAGCAACGAAGTAAAGAATTGATTTGCTTGATTCCGGTAAAAAAAATTCAGGAATGAAGGTCGAATTGGAGGAAAGAGATAATGGCAAATCAAGAATTTAAATATTTTCTGATTTTTTATTTATTAATTTAGTATAAATTTTACCCTTATATTTGTTCTGTAATAGGAGTAACAAATCAAGTGTTATTATTTATCATTTATACTAGCGGTCGTCCGTCGTTCCGACGGGAAAGCGGCGTGAACAACCCATCCCATTTAGCCTATAATTAAATCCTAAATTATGATTTCAAAAATTAAATGGGAAATATCTGGTATTGCTTTTGTCACTCGTCGTCCCAAATGCGCAATCGAACCGGTCAAATAATAGTTCGATATGCAAGCATTACAAAACTGCGTGAGATATATGAATGTGTGGACAAAGTTTATATAGAGTAGATTTTTAAATTTCGTGAAGTAGTGTAAGCGATATTGGATAGAGAGTGTTTTAGGTTTGGATTTGTTAGGCATGACATGTAAATTAAATAAGAGAAGAGGAGGGACTTTTAATTTAATTTTTTAATTGTTTGATTCGAACGGACAACAACGAAGAAAATTCCACCGCTAAATGGAATAATTTCGTCGATGCCAAATCCTATACTTGCACCGACCAACACAGCTAAGTAACGCTCCCAAGTAAGAGAGTTCCAATCCAAAAAAAAGTAAGTAAGAGAGTTCCAATCGAAAAAAAAAGTAAGTAAGAGAGTAAAAAAAATAAATAGAGTGGAGATAATATATTTGTAAGACTAAAAAATATTCATTTTAAAAAATAAAAATGTGATTTGAGACATCAAAATAGGAAAAGGAGTAAGGGTCTGTTCTTTTGACATTAATTTAAATTTTGTTCAGTTCAGTTCAGTAGATAAACATTCACTATTTTTAAACTTATTTTAAAAGTGTAATAAGACTTGAAATTATGAGACAAGCTTAAGACGCATTCACTATTGTCAAAACTATTTTTTTTAATTAAAAATAATATACAAATATAATTAATTAATTAATTTAAAAATTTTCAATTTAGTTCAATTTCAATTCATATCAAAAGAACTTACCCTAAATCACACGTTCTAATTTAGTTGTTGTTATTGTTGCGCTTCATCAAAAAAAAATAAAAAATAAAAGGTTTAGTTGTTGCGAAGCGTGTAGATGGGATTGGTTTAAAAAAAAACTCGGGATGAATAATACTAAAATAAAAATAAAAATGTACCACTGTGAAAGTTAAGTAAGAATCAACGTACCGACAGACACCACCAACAACGAAATCAGTACCCACTAGCGGAGCAACTCCATAGACCCTTCACCATGTGATTACCATTTACCAGTTACCACTCTCCCGCCCGTCTGCCTATAAATAGCCACTCATCACTCAACTGCTTCCTCGCATCCCCAAAGATCAAACTCAAAAGTCACACCATCCGCAAGGTACGCTCCATCGTCTCTTCTCCGCATATCCTCCTCTTATTCCTTAATAAGCCAATTCACATCCCCATATTTACTCTCATCATCATTTACTGCTTCTACTTTGTTTGAACCCCGATTCCATTCCGAGGCTGATTTACTGGTTTGTATTGCTAGCGGCTACATATGTTTCTTGATGATCCATTAAGTCTTTAGATCTAGTTTTGGAATCCAGATCTGGATTATTTTGAATTTAATGTTTAGCTGCTAGTTAGTTTACTGATTACAATTACAGTTGTTGATTTGATATGATATGATGCTGCTAGTTTGTGTCATGCTTCGTCCATCATTTTCCATGAGTGTGAATGTGATGAATCAGATCCGCATTTGGTTTGACTTCATCTGCATCTTTATACTTCAGATCTAATCACCCTCCATTTACTATTATTGTTTTTTTTATACATATTTATATTTTATGTTATTCGGTAGAAGCTGATACTGGATCTTTAGACATGTTATGGTCACAGTAATGATTATGAATTAGGTTTATAAACTGATTTGAATGTTGTTGATTTTTGTTCAGCAGAAGAATGGCATCTCACATTGTTGGATATCCTCGAATGGGTCCCAAGAGGGAGCTTAAGTTTGCGCTGGAGTCATTCTGGGATGGGAAGAGCAGTGCTGATGATCTGCAAAAGGTTGCTGCCGATTTGAGGTCATCCATCTGGAAGCAGATGTCGAGTGCTGGGATCAAGTATATTCCCAGCAACACCTTCTCTTACTATGACCAAGTGCTTGACACCACGGCCATGCTCGGGGCAGTTCCACCTAGGTACAACTGGAGAAGTGGTGAGATAGGATTTGACACTTATTTCTCAATGGCAAGAGGAAATGCATCTGTGCCTGCTATGGAGATGACCAAGTGGTTTGACACCAACTAGTAAGTAGTTCTTTGTCCCATCTTAGAATCATCTTCTACACTGGGTGTGGCGAACCTCATACTGATTTGGTGCTGCCATGTCGGTGCAGCCACTACATTGTCCCTGAATTGGGTCCTGATGTCAAGTTTTCTTATGCTTCTCATAAGGCAGTGAATGAATACAGTGAAGCCAAGGCGGTAAGCTGTATTTCTCTATTTCTTTTTGACACACATACATATATTTAACTGAGAAAAATATTAAATTTACAATTAGTGAGGTTGCACTCCTAGAAAATATGACAAAAAAGAACCAGATAATTACCTGTAATAGTCGAATTCTACAGTAGCAACAACTATCGATGTTTTCTTCAAAATGAATGATTTGCGGTTTTGCGAAGCATTTTAATTTTATATTTGCTTTACGCATGATCACGTATAAATGTATTTTTCTATCCTATTTGATTCCTTATGCTTTTTGCTCTGTCACATTGCTTCGATTTTTGATTTAGTGTTGTGCTTATATTTAGATAATTGGCTAACAATTACCCTTGATCCCTTTCTCCGAATTGCAGCTCGGAATTGACACTGTTCCAATTCTGGTTGGCCCTGTCTCCTATCTGTTGCTATCTAAACCTGCCAAGGGTGTTGAAAAGAACTTCTCTCTTCTCTCCCTCCTCGACAAGATTCTCCCCATCTATAAGTATGTTTTTTGTCTGTTTATATTTTGTATTTCAACGTTGTGCGTCCGGTTCAAGCTTAGCCCTCTCTGACGTGCATTGTTGGATTACTTCTGCAGGGAAGTGATCGATGAACTAAAGGCAGCTGGTGCCTCATGGATTCAGCTTGATGAGCCAACACTTGTGAAGGATCTAGATGCTCATCAGTTGCAAGCATTCACACAAGCATACTCTGAACTTGAATCATCACTTTCTGGCATTAATGCTATTGTGGAAACTTACTTTGCTGATCTCCCAGCTGAGGCTTACAAAACTGTGACTGGCTTGAAGGGTATCAGTGGTATTGGATTTGATTTGATCCGTGGTGCAAAGTCCATTGATTTAATCAAGGGTGGGTTCCCTGCTAACAAATTTCTCTTTGCTGGGGTTGTTGACGGAAGAAACATCTGGGCTAATGATCTTGCTGCTTCTATTGCTACTCTAAGTGAGCTTGAAGGCATTGTTGGGAAAGGTAATGACCTTATTAGCAGCTCATAATCTTGTGGCATGGCTCATTTAGATATGTATATACTAAGTGATACATTTTTACAATGCAGACAAACTTGTTGTCTCCACCTCTTGCTCACTTCAGCACACAGCTGTTGATCTCATAAATGAGAACAAGCTTGATAATGAATTGAAATCATGGCTTGCATTTGCTGCGCAGAAGATAATTGAGGTCAATGCCCTAGCCAAGGCATTAGCTGGCCAGAAAGATGAGGTTCCATCACCATTTCGAATCTACCCATTTGAAATATCAATGAACTGATCACTTCCACTTTCATCTTGAGTACCGTAGTGCCATCTTTTTCTCACTGTAGTACTCTTGTAGGAATTCTTTTCTGCCAATGCTGCTGCTCTTGCATCAAGAAAGTCCTCGCCCAGAGTGACTAATGAGGCTGTGCAGAAGGCTGTAAAGTCTTTCACTTCCAAATACTTCGTGATTTACCTTTCAGCTTAAAATTTTACGCGAAGTTGAAACTTAAGTCATTGCCTCTCTTTTAGGCTGCCGCTCTGAGAGGATCTGACCACCGACGTGCAACTAATGTTAGTGCTCGGCTAGATGCCCAACAAAAGAAACTAAACCTTCCCATTCTCCCAACAACCACCATTGGGTCTTTCCCTCAGACTGTCGAGCTCAGACGTGTTCGCCGTGAATACAAAGCTAAAAAGTGAGTGATTGACCAATCTGAGAAGTGAGAGCTAATACATATGTCTCAGTTGTCTGAACCTTTCTCATTGTTTCATTACCAGAATTTCAGAGGATGAGTATGTTAATGCTATTAAGGAAGAAATCAACAAGGTTGTCAAGCTTCAAGAAGAGCTTGATATTGATGTTTTGGTTCATGGGGAGCCTGAGGTGGGTAGATTGACTTAGCAATAAGATACTATTTGGCATTGGAAATGCACATTTTATGTATTTCCTTTTACCGGGTTATCATATCAACGTGCAGAGGAACGATATGGTTGAGTATTTTGGAGAGCAGCTATCTGGTTTTGCTTTCTCCGTTAATGGCTGGGTGCAATCCTACGGATCTCGCTGCGTCAAGCCACCGATTATCTATGGTGATGTGAGTCGCCCTAAGGCCATGACTGTATTCTGGTCCTCCATGGCTCAAAGCATGACTTCTCATCCGATGAAGGGTATGCTTACTGGTCCAGTTACCATCCTCAACTGGTCTTTTGTCCGTAACGACCAGCCCAGGTTTGTAACTTGTATATTCTGAAATCAAATAAACAGTTGGATATGCCAGCATTTGTGTTCAGAAGTCCATAAATTCGGCATGGTATTTTTTTCATTCAGATTTGAAACTTGCTATCAAATTGCTTTGGCCATTAAGGATGAGGTAGAGGATCTTGAGAAAGCTGGTATCACAGTTATTCAAATTGACGAGGCGGCACTTAGAGAAGGTTTGCCTCTTAGGAAATCAGAGGGAGCGTTCTATTTGGAATGGGCCGTCCACTCCTTCAGGATCACCAACTGTGGGGTTCAAGACACAACTCAGGTATGATTATATTCACAGTATACATGAATATGTTAGCAGCTCGTGTTAATCCTAAAAGAAATAGGTTCCTGTTATTGTCACAGGTTTTGTTTGATCTTGAATTTAAAGTGTAGTTGGGCAAGTCACTATTCAAATCCATTTAGTAGGATTTGAATTTTCAAGTAATAAGACTTTGTTTAAAGTCAGATATATCTAATCCTTTTCTGAACTCTTGCAGATCCACACACACATGTGCTACTCCAACTTCAATGACATTATCCACTCAATCATCGACATGGATGCAGATGTCATCACCATTGAGAACTCCCGTTCTGATGAGAAACTCCTCTCTGTATTCCGCGAGGGTGTTAAGTATGGTGCTGGAATCGGCCCTGGTGTGTACGACATCCACTCCCCAAGAATACCATCCACCGAGGAAATCGCTGACAGAATCAACAAAATGCTGGCTGTTCTTGAGACCAACATCTTATGGGTTAACCCTGACTGTGGTCTCAAGACCCGCAAGTACACAGAGGTAAAGCCAGCACTTAGTAACATGGTGGAAGCTTGCAAGCTTCTCCGAAAACAGCTTGCCGGCCCTAAGTAAAAGATAGTTGGACGGGCAACTGTTCCATTGCGTAAAGAAACAAAGGAATCTTGTCCAGAGGTCTTTCAGTATGTATTACCTGGTCTTCCTTGGTTTTGCATTTTGAGGCTCTTGTTATTTTTTGCTTATCTTTTGTTGGATGGTCTTTGATGCACTATGAATACTTATTTAATCCCGGATTTTGCCTCCTTCATAAAGTGCTTTTCTTTTTAAAAAATGTTGTCACTTTGTCAAGTTCAATAGCATTTCCGTACGGTCTTGTTCGTTTTGTGTTAAAATCGTCCCCTCCGCGGAACCTCTCTCAAAACCCACCATCTCCTCAAGCCACCGTCGTCTTTTTGGGTGGAGGGCTTCCCCTCCGCAGAGGTGGCTTGCCCTCTGCCCTCACCCCCTTTCCTTTTCGTTTGCGTTTTTCGTTTTTCCTTGCAAATAAAAGCCGACTACTCCGATCTGTTTACCGGAGGTTATTCAGACCGGTCCGACTCAATCCAACCTCTCACGCGGATTTTAGATCTGCCCTGCTCTCTCCAAGTATTGAATTTTGGATCTGTTTAGAGTTGAAGGTGTCCAGTTCTGAGTCTGCACGGCGTGGTTTGACGGATCTGAGGCTGGACCGAGTGGTAGTGTAATGGATTCAAATCTGGCCGCAGTTCAATTTTATGGTATCGCTCAGCGGGATGGTGCGGGATGCTCTGACGGTGTTGCTTCTCGCGGATGTCCTGATGTTGTATGCAGTGGTTATGGATGCTTGGCTGGGCGGACGGTGCTTTTGTTTTCGAATTGGTGGCTGGTGTATCTCGTTGGGTCGTCTCCGATTCGAGTTTTAAGGATAATGTGGGTGGAATGAGGTCCTGTCTAGTTTTAGTTATGTTTAATGTTTAGTTGTTGCGGAGCTTTAAGGTTGTCCTCTTTCTCCCCACGTTTAGTGTGGGAGTTTTGTTATTTCTCCTCACGTTTAGTGTGGGAGGTTTGTTATTTCTCCCCACGTTAGTGTGGGAGGTTGTTTATTTCTTCCCACTTTTATGTGGAAGGTTGGTTGTCTTTGAAACCGTCTCTTGGAGGCGGTGTTTGGTCTCGATTTCTGTCACTATCGCGTGTGCGATCAGTGCTTTTGTCTGTTATGTACTTGAGTCTTGTATCCTGGTTAAGGATTATCTTGTACAATGAATTCCACTTTCAATCGGGAAAAAAATAGCATTTCCGTACGCTTATTTTAAATATATTCTATTTTGACAAAAAATTAAGCTGAAAATTTATCCCAAAATCGACTATTATTTATAATTCAAAAATTGACTTTCGAAAATATAAATTTGTGCAGTAAAAATCATCCAATTTGTAAAAAAGAATAGATTTTTTATAACTTAGAGGTACAGTTACAAATGAGATTGTAAAAATTAGGATTAATTTAAACTTAAAAGTATTTTTTTGTTAATTCATTTATTATTTTAATAAAAAAATAATTTTTACAAGTTTCCAACAGAATGAGAGTCAAAGTATACACAAAGGTATACAGCATGAGAACGCAGTCCGGAATGAGAATCAATGTATGCTAAAGACTAATTGAAAAACGATTATTAATCAAAATCGCTTCCAATAACTAATATATGAATAAAATAAAAATAAACATAAATAAACAACTGAGCAATTTAACACTTAAGCGCTAGACGTACAAAATATAAACATCTCTCTATCAACGGAATCGCTCCGTAGATGAGGAGAGAAATGAGAAGTCTCTCACTCACCGTAGATTGCACCGCAGTAGAGAGAGAATTATGATCAGCCTCAAAGTTAAAAAATAACCTCGAGCGATTGGTCATTCCAAGTATTCCGGATGGCTTCATCTGCCCAACCTCTTCCTCTGAATTAATCAAGTCCCGTGCCTAATTCACATCCCCATATCAGAACACAACTCTCTAAATGCATGTTAGAAACTTCCAAATCCCCTTTAGAAATTGACAATTCCATTGACACTAGATTGACATCTAAGTTCGTCTTGCTCTGCAGGCGTGAAGCTAATTTCCTTTTCACTCTCCGACTTAATGTACTCCTCTTTTTTGGATCAGTTTCATTGACAGATTCAAGTTCATTTTCAAATTTTAGTCACTCACCAAATTTGTCTCCAAATCGATGACCACCAGAACGACCAAACCCGTGCTTTGCTTCGTCGACGCGCTCGTCCGACTCTGCTTCGTCGTCAAACAAACCACCTGCGCTCGTTCGACTCTGCTTTGTCGTCGCCGAACATCAGGACCCGGATTCAACGAGTGTTTAAAATGTCTATTCCAATTGATAGGGAGGAAGGAGGGGAACATAGACTTCGTGGAAGGGGAGGAATGAAGAAGCGAGACCTTGCCGGCCGGTGAGGACGACGAACGAAGCGATTCAAAAATAGCCAAAATCGCCCTCTCACACCCAAACTTCAATTAAAAATAATAGTTTAATCTTTTTTCTTTATGTATCACAAAATTTTATTTCCCCCCTCTAACTTCTATAAAAATAAACCATTAGATTTATTTTTACTGGACTACGGTTCGTCTTTTCAAACATGTTTCATTTACATCAGTGAAGCAAGCGAAAATGCCGTTGACTCAAGTCAAACCGGATTCCGTCGCCCTGGGAACCGACCTCCCTCCACTCACGCGTTAACATTTTCCATCCCGAAATGCCACTTCTCCGAATCAACTCGTCGGTCAAACTCAACAATCACTTGCCCTTTATTAGACGGTGTTCAGTACTTTGCGGCGGAATGTGGTTACCTTTCAAGAGAGGAAGATCAACTGGGTCAAAAAACAGACTCCATTCCTCAGATTGAAATGGTTGATTCAAACTCTCGTTAAAAAATCTTGTCAAAGCCGGCCACTTGGATGATGCACGGTGCATGTTTGATAATATGCCTCACAGAGACGTCATTTCATGGACTACTTTGATATCTGGATATGTAAGTTTATTTAATTGCTCGGAAGCGCTAAATTTGTTTTCACTAATGCGGAGTGATTTAACTATAGTGGTCGATCAGTTTGTGGTGAGCTTGGCACTTAAAGCTTGCGGCCTTGATGTCAATGTGAGTTATGGGATGTTGTTGCATGGATATTCAGTAAAGAGTGGTTTGGTTAATTCTGTGTTTGTAGGTAGTTCGCTTCTGGATATGTATATGAAGATTGGCCAGGTAAGTCTAGCTTGTAGCGTTTTTGATGAGATGCCTTTGAGAAATGTGGTTTCGTGGACTGCCATTATAACAGGCCTGGTTCACTGTGGTTATAACAAGGAAGCTTTGCAATACTTGATCAAAATGGTGGATTCAGATGTTGACTGTGACTCTTACACATTTGCTACTGCATTGAAAGCTTGTGGGGAACTGGGCTGTTTGAATCACGGAAGAGAAATTCATGGCCAGACGCTGAAGCAAGGGTTTGGGGAGACGTCATATGTGGCCAATACTTTATGCGATATGTACCACAAATGCAGAAAAGTAGAGTATGGTTTGCGGTTGTTTGAGAGAAAAATCACGAAAGATGTAATCTCTTGGACAACAACTATAAAAGCCTATCTTCAGATGGGTCAAGAAGAGGAAGCTGTTAAAACATTTATGAGGATGCGAGAGGCGGGTATCAAACCTAATGAATATACATTTGCAGCAGTGATCACAAGTTGTGCCAAGCTTTCAAGATTTAAACTGGGTGAGCAACTTCATGGTCATGCATTAACCATAGGGCTTGTGGAGTCTTCATCAGTTGCAAACTCTATAATGAAGTTATATGCAAAATCCGGGAAGCAGGCTTCTACTCTATAAATGTTTGAAGCAATTGACATGAAAGATATTGTTTCATGGAGCACTTTTATGGTTGCATGTTATCAATCTGGCCAAGGTGAGGAAGCTTTTGAGCTTTTGTCATTAATGAGAAGAGACGGGCCAAAGCCTAACGAGTTTGCCCTTTCCACAGTTCTTAGTGTGTGTGCAACTATGGCTCTTCTTGAGCAAGGTAAGCAACTCCATGCTCATGTCATTTGCATTGGCTTAGATTGTACGGCTCGGATTAGAAGTTCTTTGGTCAACATGTATGCAAAATGTGGCAGCATAGAAGAAGCTGAAGCTGTATTCGATGCTTCTGTAACTCGCGATATCGTCTATTGGACTGCTATGATTAGTGGATACGCTGAACATGGATTGAGTAGAGAAGCAATTGGTTTATTCAATAAAATTCCAAGCGCTGGTCTCAGACCAGACGCCGTAGCTTATGTTGGTGTTTTAACTGCGTGCAGCCATGCAGGACTTGTTGAGTTAGGTTTTGATTAGTTCAATTCAATTACTGAGGTGTACAATATGAATCATTCGAAAGAGCATTATGGGTGCATGATAGATATTCTCTGTCGAGCTGGAAGGTTAAAAGATGCTGAGAATATGATCAAAAGCATGCCATTGCAAATAGATGATGTTATCTGGTCAACTATGCTACAAGCATGCAGGATCCACGGAGATGTCGATAGGGGCATTTGGGCTGCTGAAAAGCTTCTTGAATGTGATCCAAACTGCGCTGTTACCTATATTACATTTGCGAACCTTTATGCTTCAGGGGGGAGATGGAAAGAAATGGCTGAGTAAGCTTATGAGATCAAAAGGGGCTTTAAAGGAGCCAGGTTGGTCCTGGATAAAAATCAAGGATGAAGTTTCTCCATTTGTATCCGGCGACAGATTGCATTTAGAAAATGATCGTCTATATGATGTGCTGGCCTTGCTGAATTTAACGACAGGCAATTTAGTTCAGGATCTTGAGTGTGAGTCGTTTTTACTCGATGAGATCAGCTTATTTCAGGTATCAGATTACTGTGTGAAAATGATCAACTCCATCCCATACTGTGGAATACTCAAGTCTTACAGAAGCAGAACTTAATTTAAACACATCATTTTTTTATATTTTGGAATGGCCGCAATGTTCTTGTAATTTTACCCGTGGTCAAGAATCCGAGCTTAAAATGATGGCAGCAGGCGCACAATTACAGGACTCCTCACAGAGAAGAGGATGAAGATAGGTATACCATTGAGAGGTCCTTTTTCCTTCGGATCCTCAAAATTTAAACTCAGGTAATTAATTGTTTGTAATTTAAGCTCAAGTAATTTTTTTCAAGTACATACACTTCACATCGTACATGTATAACATGATTTTGAGAAATAACATTTTCATGAATCGATATCTTTTTTCCTTGTGTTCATTGGAATAACATGTATTGCTGACATTGAAGTTGAAGCACTTTATGTACAGCTGCAAACTTTTCAGTACAAAAGTAAGATGTATCTTGCACCATGTTTCCTCAAGAATTTGCAACTTTCACGATGAGAGCCCACAGAGGGAGTCACGACCATGCATTCCATTAGCCTCATGATTCGGACGCTTCTACAGGTTTTTATCCATGAAAGTTAACAACATAAAGTCGTATGAAAGTTAGCAATACCAGAAAGTAGAAATAGGAGTAACCTTGATAGTAGCAATCAATGTTGATCCTCAAACATGCTTTGCCTGAAAGCAGATGTTGTCGAATACATAGATGTGAAAAACTTGTGAGCCCCACCATGCTAACACTATATTCGTTTGACATTAATTTCAGTTCAGTAGATAAATATTTATTATTTTTAAAATTATTTTAAAAGTGTAATAAAACTTGAAACTATGAGACAAACTTAAAATGCATTCACTATCGTCAAAATTATTTTTTAAAATTAAAAATAATATACAAATGTAATTAATTAATTATTTTTAAATTTTCAGTTTAATTTCAGTTCATGTCAAAAAAAGGACCTAAGTCAGTGTGTGAATACATTAATGATTAGTCTGTATTTGTGAGGATAATGTCTGCAATAGTCGCCAGCAGCTTCATCATCT